>JAEAOA010000039.1:0-105000 GCA_016746295.1 Potamilus streckersoni | reverse complement strand
AGTATGATTCCTTTTCCTTCCTGGTTTCGGAACTCCAGCTGTGGTTGTTGGCAATAGCGATAAGTATTATATCACTGAAAGTGTGGCCAGGGGAGGAGAAGTGTTCTGCGACCGGGCTTCTGTACAGCTTTTTTGTCATCCAATCAGATCTATGAAGGTTTATCCTTATGTGTAGCTTTTCAGTTTCTCCGACGTACTGAAGGCCACAGATCTTACATGTGATGAGATAAATCACATTCTCTGTTTTGCACGTTTTGTTTGGACCATGTATGTTTAGTTTTTCTTTAGTCACTGTGCTAGTGAATGTCTTGGTCTCTATCATATGTTGACAGGTTTTGCATCTTTTATCGCCACAGGGTCCAGATTGACTAGGTTGGTTTTGACTAGCGATTGTTGTTAGCTTGGCCCTGACTAGGATGTCCTTTAGGTCTTTTGGTCTCCGGTAAGCTACTACAGGTTTGTTCGGAAGTATTAGGTTTAGTATGTCTGACGATTGCACGGTTGGCCAGTGGTTTGCGATGATTTTACCTACTTTGGGATTGTCTGGGTGATAGGTCAGAATAAATGGTATCCTATCAACCTTTTCTTTCTGTCCATATCTGAGTAGGTCATCACGGTTTGTTTGTTTGGCCCTTTGGATTGCCTCCGCAATCAGGTCTTTGTCGTAGCCTCGGTAAATTAAATGTTTAGCCAGCTCTTCAGACCTTTCTAGGAATCTTTCATTGTCGGAGCAAATTCTGCGTATCCTCAGTGCCTGGCTATATGGAATGTTCTTAATGCAGTGTTTTGGATGACAGCTGGTTGGGAGAAGATACTGGTGTTTGTCGGTTGGTTTCGAGTAGATGTCTGTGTGTAATTTGTTTTCCACCAGTCTGGTTGTTGTGTCCAGGAAAACATGGTTTGAGTTGGAAATTTCTGCCGTGAATTTTATTGAAAAAGACTCATTAAGAGTCGAAAGCGCTTAGGCTAGTTAGTTACTAGTTTCGTACTGTTCGTCGTCAGTTTATTGCATCTATTTTAATTAATCCCTGACAAACGTGATCCCTGGGAGGATCCAGTACGCTTGAGAGGGTTGTTATTCGCCATATGATTTGTATTCTTTATATATATATATATATATATATATATATATATATATATATATATATATATATATATATATATATATATATATATATATATATATATGTATATATATATGTATATATATATGTACATGTATATGTATTTATATATATATATATATATATATATATATATATATATATATATATATATATATATATATATATATATATCTATATCTATATATATATATATATATATATATATATATATATATATATATATAGATGTATATGTATATGTATATGTATATGTATGTGTGTATATATATATATATATATATATATATATATATATATATATATATTTTAAATTGCTGACGCAAAGCAGCATCACTTCAAGACAAGAACAACTGCGTGAAACCTTCTAGCGAGGAGTATATCACATGGAACTGACTAATGAATGTCAATTGTACGTGTTTCGTGATTCTTTCCAGCCAAATTTACAAATGAACATTTTATTGATCGACGCATAAGATAAGACCCATATCAAATAAATATATGCAGTAAAGTGATGACAATTATTCTGATATTTTCTGTATTACTGTGTTTTGCGCATTGAAGTCTTTAGGTTGTTTTTTTTTTTTTTTCAATAAACAGTTGCCTCTGTTGAAAACCATGGAAAAAAAGCGCATCGAAGTCTTTAGTTTTTTTTTTTCAATAAGCAGTAGCCTCTGTTGAAAACCATCGAAATTAACCATGTCTGGCTGATATTTTTACAGTCACCGAGATATATCATATATACAAACAGGACGGTTTTTCGAATCATTCTCGTCTGACCCGTTTGCACGATGTCAAAACTCCTTTCAAAGTCATTACGTAAGAATCAAGCCGGATGTTAATGTGTACAGTTTTGGATAATGAGTTTACTATGAGTTTGTATGCTGACGTAGCCGTAAAAGTGAGCAGCTTTTATTATACAACTGCCAGTCAAAAACTGAGCAGCTGATTCAGAGGCAAGCGCATTCATAGAGAAAACTTACTTTCCTGTTGGTGATCTTGATATACCCTTTCTATGGTTTTACTGGTCTTTTTGTGATTGTTGTGTTAATGAATCCGACTTCCGGAGGAAAAGCACGTCATTGCATTAAAACTTGATCTGTTATTGACTGTCGATAAAATGTTATCTTGAACTTATTCCATGAGATGACAGTGATCGGTGAATGCAAGCGATTTAAACCACTCGGTCTCCCTCAGCCTCGAAAGAAACAAATAGTTTACAGCTGGGCATTGATGACTGCTATGGTCTTACATATATAATATAAATAAATAGAGGCAAACACTATCAACTTTGTGCAGTTTTGCAATACATGCGAAAATATGTATTTTGTATTGTTCCTGTTTATTATTGTTAATTGATACCACAAGCAATACATTTTGCGGATAAAGTTGCTTAGAGGTATGTTGTCGTCATTACGAAGCCAGGACACTTGAGTACAGTGTGTGTGTGTGTGGGTGTTTGTGTGCGTGTGGAATAAAGTTTGTGTTTGGGGATTGTTTGGTTCTGTATTTGTTTTATTCAAACGATATATTTTTATGCAGTGCCGACAAAAAACATTACGCAATATCACCTAACGATTTCATAAAAAAAACTTCTACATGTCCTTTTCAAAATAACTAACTGCTGTTGTTGCTTTTCTTCTGAAAAGACAAGTAATATATTGTCGCACTTAACAATATGTGTAGACAGTGTTGATAAATTTCGAGTTATCTTTATTTTTCACATAATGAACCCTAGAAAAAACACCTTTAATCGACGTAAAGTTTGTTTAAACACGTTAAAAGAAAGGTAGACCATGCATATTACTTGCATTTTGTTGTTCCTGCCTGCTGCACAAAGAATCGGGTTCATTACATACTCTTTTCATTGTTAATGATGCTGTCATATATTTCAAATTATTTTTTATTAAAAAATGAAACTTTATATCGCCTTTTCTACTGACTTCTGTACCAACCCTTCCCTATATTTGAAGTGTACTATGATTCAGCCTGTTCTGCTAATCTCAGTCATATGATACGGTTTTGAAATAAAAGTAATTTGTTTGAGAAGTGAAGTGCATACAAATCAGTGGGGATATTTTAGAGCTCTAACATAATTGCAGTTAAAACACAAAAATGATAGGTACTTATTCTGAATACTAGTTTAAGGTGTCATGCAAGCGCATCCAATGACTAAAATATGTATTATGTCGAAAGTTGGATCTTGTCAACATAGAAAAGTGTGTGTAAGTGTGTGTGTGTGTGTGTGTGTTAACTTTCGTGTAAAAGACACGACAAGAACCACACATCCTTCACCTGAGCTAAATCAGCAAGACGTTGTCTAGCAGGCTAATTTGGACCTAGGGTCTTCTTCGTGAAATTTGATTATAGTTGTTTACTGGTTGAAAATAAGATGTCTATCAATATATTGTATTTAACTTGCCGTGGAAATCAATTTACAGACGAGTGTTTTTTCATCTCTTAATCGTACATTACAAGCGATTACAGCCATCATGCCATCAAATTAATACAGATTTATATGTTTGCTGCCCAGTCATGCCATGTTATATGCATGATTATGAAATCCTGAATTATCAAACAAATAAGTTTCTAGGGTCTTTGGGTGTACAAAGTAGAGATACTCTTCGCCTTTCAATGATCATATTAATGTTTAAAAACACTTTCAATAGTTCGTTGATCTATCAATACGTTATTTCTCATATTCTGGAGAAAGTAAAATCACTCTCTGCATAACTTTATTGTCAGATCTGGCAAATATAGCTCTCTATGATTTGCCATAAATAATAATAATAATAATAATAATAATAATAATAATAATAATAATAATAATAATAATAATAATAATAATATTGAAAAAATTCTTAAAAATGGATATCTTTTGGTTTCTACCTTAGGATATAGATAAGATTGTAATGACTTCCGGCATTGGGTGTTCATGCAATTTCGTTTGTTTCCACGTCAGGGTGTACATCACACTATGCTGGTTTGAACGTTAGGGACGTACATGCGATTCGGTTCAGTATTGCAAAGATTAAAGTAAGAAGGTAGAAAGGAAAGTAGTTGATACGATGTCGTTGAAATATTAACCAGAATCGTTTTCTCTCAACAGTAATAGTATCGTCGTTAAAAGTTAAACAGTGGTAAATGGATGTCGTCCTTAATACAGTGGTAAATGGTAAGCGTCCTAAATAGTTATACAGTGGCAAATGGATATCGTTCTTAATAGTTATACATTGGTAAATGGTTATCGTCCTTAATAGTTATAAAAAAGTGTGGATGGGTTATCAACCATAATAGCTATACAGAGGTAAACGGTTATCGTCCTTAATAATTATACAGTGGTAAATGGTTATCGTCCTTAGTAGTAATACAGTTGTAAATGATTATCGTCCTTAATAGCTATACAGAGGTAAATGGTAATCGTCCTTAATAATTATACAGTGTTAAATGCTTATCGTCCTTAGTAGTAATACAGTTGTAAATGGTTATCGTCCTTAATAGCTATACAGGGGTAAATGGTAATCGTCCTTAATAGTTACACAGTAGTAAATGGTTTTCGTCCTTAATAGCTATACAGTGGCAGATGGATATCGTCCTTAATAGTTATGCAGTGGTAAATGAGTATCGTCCTTAATAGTTACACGGTGGTAAATGGTTATCGTCCTTAATAGTTATACAGTGGTAAATGGTTTTTGTTCTTAATAGTTATACAGTGGTAAATGGTTAAACGTCACACATGGCATCAAGAGAGCTCTCTATCCTGATAACAGTCCATAAAGAGACCAGCAGTCCAGATCTCAACCTTTTGAATTGAATAACTAATTATTTTTAGTTGTATCTTCATTGCGAGTATAAGCAACATATTTCATGGGTATTTCAAGTTTGTTTGCTTTCTTTGTGGGTGGGTGATTACAGGAGAGGAGACTTTGACTCATTTCATATATATTGGCGGTGGAGAATGCTTTTTCTTATACGATAACCCATCCACACTTTTTTATTCTCGTTTAAATATTCGCTTTTCTGTAATGTTTTACTTGTGGCACATGTAAATGCAAACGCAAAATACGTGTCTGCTGCGAAACAATAGCAGCAACACAAATGGCAATTGCAACAACAACAACAACACTAATGATAATAATAATAATAATAATAATAATAATAATAATAATAATAATAATAATAATAATAATAATAATAATAATAATATCAACAACAGCAGCATCACATGAAAATGTGCACCTGACATTATCAGATTTTAAATAAGAACAGAGCACACAATATGAGCTGCTTGATGTTCTAATAGACTTTCCATGAGCGATAACGGCCTAACATACACAACATATCCAATTATATCCAAAGAAAATTTAAACGTCGGATTTTTAAAGATTATGATGTGCTTTGTACATACATACATAAGTACGTACGCACGTACGCACGCACGCACACACACACACACCTATATATATATATATATATATATATATATATATATATATATATATATATATATATATATATATACATACATACATACATACATACATACATACATACATACATACATACATACATACATACATACATACATACATACATACATACATACATACATACATACATACATACATACATACATACATACATACATACATACATACATACATACATACATACATACATACATACATACATACATACATACATATATATATATATATATATATATATATATATATATATATATATATATATATATATATATATATATATATATATATATATATATATATATATATATATAAAGTTTCCATAACTTTTGTCCATGATAGTAAGTTGTGATCAGAATATTACCATAGCTAACATTATGTTCATGATTGTAGTTGTAAACAACGTCTTTTACAAGCATTTGAGTTCAATGTCAGTTTGTTTAGTAGACTCCTCTCTCTCTCTCTCTCTCTCTCTCTCTCTCTCTCTCTCTCTCTCTCTCTCTCTCTCTCTCTCTCTCTCTCTCTCTCTCTCTCTCTCTCTCTCTCTCTCTCTCTCTCTCGTGTATGTCGTGTGTAAAGTAAGAATATTGAAATACAGCAAGTATGAATCTTTATTGTCGAATTTTGCATCTAACTTACTCCCTAGAAGATTTGTGATTCTAGTTTTGACACTGGATATATGGTGCTAATAGTAGAAGAAAGCATGGTGACTCAAGAGATTTTGTGCCTGGCCCAAAGCCGAACATATTGCGGTTCGATTCCTACAATCAGTTTCTAGATGCGTTTTTGAGCAATGCATTATACCCCAACAGTGCATGTCAATAATTCGCTTTGACCACTCCGGAGGCCTATTGTTTAGAGCGTCCGCCTTTTTTTTGAGCAATGCATTATACCCCAACAGTGCATGTCAATAACTCGCTTTGATCGCTCCGGAGGCCGATTGATTATAGCATCCGCCTTGGGTGCGAGAGGTCGTGGTTTGGAAACCCGGCTGAATCATAAGACCAAAATGGTACTAACAGCCGCCTTGCTAGATGCTCAGCATTAAAAGGTTCTTGTTTTAATTTTTTAATGTCACGGTAATAATCATAATCACACTCACACGCACATATACACACAAATTTGCATTGTTGCTATAAATATAATTTGCCCACAAGAACTCTCGTGCACCATCATATTGCTTGTGGACAAACAGACCAAAGCTGTGGTGTACACGTTATGACGCTTACGTTCACACTATGAGCTTTGCTGACAAAGTCAATTTGCACAAAATGGCAATTATTATTAGGCTGTAAGGTAATTTCACCCCGAGAACACCATCTCTTCAGTTAACCCTAACTATTGAAACTTAGCAATTATGTTACAGGGTCTATATGTAGGGTTTACAACACTGTTCATGTGGGGTTAGTTTTAGGCATCTAGTCCCTACATGTGTCGTCACTTCCGCATAATTTGAAACCGGTCCTATTGCCGTAGCTATAAGTGTCCTGCATGTGTGGTCCTGTCGTGCAACGACAATTCAAACGAACGTAGTTTTAGTTTGGACAGTGAAGTAAATTTTTGTCGGAATCAATGTCTTCATTAAAACATAGATGATAATAGGTAATCTTGGTCTATTAAACAGTGTTTGAATATTGCGCTAAGAAAAAAAAGAGTATCATATAGCTGTTGTAAGATTAAAATGTGAGAGTAACAGAGTGTGGGTGGATGTGTGTTATATATAACCTATTTTGGATGTCTGGTATGTTTTAGAACATTTTATACTCGTGAGAAAATCAATTCCCAACCTTTCAGCTGACAAATTAAATCACAAGTGTGAAGCTAGAACGAAACATTATCTAAAGTTATATTCAAAGCCGTCATAGGCGTTCATTCCAACCCACAACTCCGCCCTTGAGCTATGGTAAAAAAAAATCACACCTTTTTTTGTTCTTTTTAGTATGAGAGATACATTCATCACTGAATTAGAATTACAAATATGCTTTGGAATTGTTCTCATATCTAAAAAGTAGAAATACTCTCCGGATTCATCATTCAGCACATTGTGTTTGACTATATATCTTGGGGGCTCACATTATCTGAATAAGGAAAAATAGGGCACTTTAGTGCTTATAATTAGTTATTGCTCACCCTGAAATGATAGTGTTATTTTAATGAGTATATTATAGCAAACTGTATCAGACTTGAACATATACTCTTTAAACTAATTGATACCACAGTAAATGAGATCAGTATCTCAAAGTCAAATGTGTTTTATATTGGCATACGTGAGAGATTAACACGCGAGTCTGTTTTCAAAACCATTCAGAGGATATTGACAGAATACCGTTTCTTTAGTCAATGAAGTTGAGTGTATATTGTTATATGCACAAAATCATTTATATTGCGTCTTCAATGCAGAATGAAACTACTAATTTGGTGGATATGTTTCTTATTCATGCGAAGCTTGTTGTACATTATACGTTATATAAATTTCCTCGTTATGATAGTTCTGTCGAGATTTATCACATTTTAGACCAACGTTCAGGTGTATATTTCCCTTAATAAGTTAGTTCTTCCTCTTTGCTACTTAAGAAATAAAACACTTTCCTTGTTTCGTTTGTCTACGTATTTGCTTTCTATCAACACGAATATTACAGTTTCTCATCATAAAAGTATAATTATTGAATAGTCTAGGCATTGTCAATTAAGTATAGTAAAACTTTGTTCTTCTTGAAGTAAATGTACGTGAATAGTTTTTGAAGGATAAGGAATATTGTCGGAAAGCACGAATTAAATACAGTATTCATCTAATCAAAGCTCAATAGAATATCAGTTTGTGCCTTGGAAGTAAAATTTAGGAACTGCCATACTGGCCGATATATTGAAATGTTAGCTCGATTTTGTGTGGTTACAAAGTACAGATGAGCGTAGCATTCGTACAATGATCGTATACAAGTCAGCAAATGTCTGAGTCTCTTTAAGTTGTACACAAAATGCCCTTGCTGATATGCAATGATCCTGATAGTGCCGCATCGTAATGCTCGTGGATCCATATTCAACACGAGTACGAAAAAATCATAAAATCGATTATTTAAACGTCAATGGCTTTAATAATAAGGAATTCAAATATCCCATATTTGTCACATATAATGCATTGATGAAGGCCCGTCACATTAAAATTTAGTTCATGATGCTTTCTCACAAAGAGCGATAGTCATTTCATGACACTATTTGAAGTAGGACGGTATTTTTAGCTCCTATATAAAGACTTAAGATGTCATTTCATACTTCATATTAAGGTAGTCCTATCAAGAAAACATTGTAGAAGAAGGCAAACAAAATTTAATAAACAATTATATTAGACGCAAAGCAGCATCACCCCAAGACAAGAACAACTGCGTGAAACCTTCTAGCGAGGAGTATATCACATGGAACTAACTAAAGAATGTCTATTGTACGTGTTTCGTGATTCTTTTCCAGCCAAATTTACAAATGAACATTTTATTGATCGACGCATAACATAAGACCCATATCAAATAAATATATGCAACAAAGTGATGATAATTATTTTGATATTTTCTGTATTACTGTGTTTTGCACACACACACACACACACACACACACACACATATATATATATATATATATATATATATATATATATATATATATATATATATATATATATATATATATATATATATATATAAAGAGAGTGTCTTCTTTAAATAAGTCTACCTACTTTGTTCTAATATTGCTTCATTGTGAACTGTTATATCCCATAATTACACTGGGGAACAGTTATGCTACCTTCTTTCCCTGGTAAGTAGTTGCACTCATCAATTAAATATTAGGCGTTGCTTATTTATGTAATATGAGAAAATATAACATCAAAAAGTGTTTAACTCTGGCTACTTATTTTACTCACAAACAAATGTTATGAAGGTGTGTTTATTTAGGAACTTTATTACCACTTTGAAATATGTAATATCAAAACGTATTTAATAAAGATAAGTATTAATAATGGCGAATATATACTACTGTGGATTTAGCAAATATCTGAATTAAAGATCTCTTTGACGAAGTATTATAGCAAAGCGACAAATTCAGTTTAAGTTATTCTTCGTATTTTGGAGTCACTTCAGCAATATGATATGCAGTTGATGTTTCAAAATTTAAAAAGTAGTATATCCAAACATGCTACACTGCCCCTTCTCTCTCTCTCTCTCTCTCTCTCTCTCTCTCTCTCTCTCTCTCTCTATATATATATATATATATATATATATATATATATATATATATATATATATATATATATATATATATATATATATATATATATATCTTTTATCTACTTGAATTACACAAAAAGGGTCAAGAAAACAATATTATATTTTTAACCCGCTAACTTGTATTTACCTACCCAGTTCTTCCAAAGAAAACTGTAAACCGAAAGGAGAATCAATACGCGGAATAAAAGCAACGATAAAGATTGCAGGCCTACTTTACAGAGAACAATACGTACTTAAGTGCTGATTTATACGATGACAAGGAACATGGACGGCTTAAATAATTAACTTTGATGTGTTCTTTAGACTTAATGCTTCGCACAAGAATAAAGTACTTGGTTTTGCTTTTGACCATTGTAAGGTGGTAGAGATACTGCTATGAGATAAGCCCTTCTTTATACAGTGGTAATGAGGCCGTCACCTCTTTCATTTACTTCCTATATCCGGAGGTAAAATGTATTAGAGAGGTATACATAATCTAGCTGAGATAGTGCTGAGGGAAGAGGACCAATAAGGGCATGTTAGAATGATTCGTTTGCGTCCAGAAGCATAACCATGACCACGTACGAAACAACTGACATATTACAAGGAAATACTTTTAAGCTGCTCATCCTAAATACAATGCCTGGCTGAAACTCGACGAAAAGAAAACACTATTCTTGTTGTGATTCATAAGCTGTGCTGCTATGATGTGTACCTTATTACGGATGTGTACAACATTGCCAAACAGCTCATTACCAACATGCCTTAAGAGGCGTTCAGTGCTGGACGTAGCATTCAAGAGGAACAATGGATGCTGACATTACCCTTCTTGATGTAAGCGCGTGAACTCATATTATAAATACATGATCTGCTGAGAGAGGTCCTAAGAAACAAAGCTTGAACGATAGATGACTGTAACAGATAGATCAGCCACGCATGTCTAACCAGTAAAGACTATAAGCATACACAGACCTTTCCTTTTGAAGCTATAATCGTTCAAAAAGATTGGCTCGATCTAGTAAGTGAACTAGTTAATGCAGGATGGGGTGCGTTCGCCGATAGCTTCAAGACCGCCCCTTTATTATGTAGACACTAAAAGATACCTGGTACGAAAGACATCAGCTGTAAACAAAGTTTGGAATGCGTATCTCCAAGATTTGCTTCACATTCGAATTCGACATGGGCGTTTGTATGACCACATACATACAGCTGAAATCATATGTCGGGAACAAAGCGACATAATGTTTTGCAAAGGAAGTCCTCAACCTGATGAACAAAGCATGATTTAGAAAGTCCACGGAGAACCTCCTGAATCCGATGTAGATATATCGTCTGAGGCTTGGTAGGAAGTATAACGATCTGCGCAGCCTGGTTGGTAACCAAACGTTTTAGTCAAGGTTAGTATTTGTAGCCAACCATTTCGCAGTACATCATGCAAAGGATAATATGAAGTTAAGCTGGCCTGTCCGGACGAGACAGGCAATAATAAACCGAGGAAGGTTCCTCTTGCTCTACTTTTATTGCAACATTATTAGATTCATATATGGAGACAAATTGGCCCATCTGTACGTGGAAGCTGATAACCAGCTACTACAAACACAGACTGTCGATGTTTATTGCAACAAGGCTGAAATTACCTGTCTATACAAAGCGCGTTAATATCCAAATGAATACCGCTCTAAAGCGCGGAGAAAAATCACGCTCGTAGACATGCAAGGGGCAAATGGATAAACTATTTAATGCCAAGTTCGATCAACTCCGATTCAACTTTAAGACGTTTATCATACGAAATATTCAGATATCCTCAAGCCAAAACCATTTATAGAATGATAATAAAAGTCAATTTCCATAACAGCTGTACATGGAATATTGTAAGGATAAAAACTTGTTTCAACACAATATGACCAACAACTACAGCAACCATCGAAACGCACGAAACTATCACATAAGAATTCAGCTGGGCATATAAACATGGATAGTTTCCGATGGCATCACAATTCTGTCGTATGGAAAAAGAATTGGTCGAGCCATGCAATTGATGCGAACAGCAGCAATCTCAACTTCTGTGCATAGCGTAAGTGCCAAACCGTGAATTTATCACTGGCTAGCCTTTGATGTCCAACCTGTCAGTTAGGCTTACATCCTTGGGTAACCACACCTGGCAGTTTTCACCTTCTAGCTCTACAAGTGAATATAGGTATCACACTATGGTATTTTGGATGAGGAGCAGATGAGCCGTCGCTAACATCACGTGGCCGCCAAACCACTAAGCGCTGCTTTTTACAGATTCCTCGTCAGCTGAAAACAACATACCTGAATGTACTGACATCAAAAATTGCTACTCAGGCAAATTATGATTGTAAATCTCCACAGTGCCCGGCGTATTATAAACGAGGCTTGGCCTCACGTTTCCTGCAAATTCGTTAATAAGTACTCATCTATAAAATTCTTAGGCTAGAGCTGGAATTTAGATATAAGTAAAAAACGTAGTCATAACTTGCAAACAATAGAAGCAGGTACGCCTTCTGTAACCTTCTAAGCGCAAAAGGTCATGTCAGCATGTTTATATTATCTTCAAGTACATTCTTAAATCATAAACATTATTTATATAATATTTTGTTTATAAATTAATATTTCAATCATAGAAGTAAGTTAAATAAGCATTAGAGGTATACGTAACAGCATTTGTGTTTGTTCTTATTTATATATTTTTAGACTCAGTGCATATATCCTGTTTCACAACTATTTTCTAGTTAACTGTCTTACAGCAATTAACAATATTTAGTGAGTTAACGGTATTTGACTGAGTTATAGTATTTCAGTGTGTTACGGTATTTCAGCGACTTGCAGCAGTTCAGTTACGGTATTTCAGTGATTTACAGTATTTCAGTTAGGGCATTTCAGTTAGTTACGGTATTTCAGTGACTTACGGCATTTCAGTTAGTTACGGTATTTCATCCATTACTTGCATGAGAGTATGCATACTATCCTTAAGTTGTCAGTATTTACACAGTTTAAATATTTCTTTTCATGCAGGTCATTTATGAAATATGCATGTAACTTTGCCCGTGAAATAGGTTCACCCTTCTCTTGCTAATACTTCCCCGTCTCCACAATATTATATTGCACTCTTTTATATATAGTCTGCCACAGACTACATCCTTAGATGAATTGAACGACTCTTCCCATATCCTCACTCATAGCTTTAACGTCTGTCCCTGAGTAAAGGATGAAGTGAAATTTCCATTCAAAGCACGTTACATTCAGGAACATTCCATAGAGTTTTAATAAGAGTATTTGTTTATGACAAAAGAGATAAAGAGATATAAACACGATATGTTTGAGTCTTGTGTTTAATTAGCCACACCCAGGACATACCTTACATATATTTTTCAATACCCTCAAGATAAAAGCATTTAATAAGGTGACGAAAATGAAAAGAATGAGATTATTAGCAAAACTTAAAAATGACATTACGATTTCGTAAAGTGTATCTGCCAACAGTCAACATTGGTAAACAACGAGAACTATTCATAATCAAAATTGCATACCCTCATATATAAATCATTTATTTCTTATACGTGTCTCACGTATGATGTTGCGAATATATTGTGTTACATTTTATTCAAATGTTTAGATCCATTTTTCTTGTAAAGTTTTGAAACATAATTCTATCCCTGATATTTCCTTGATAAGGGATCATTTTCGCTGCTAAATGAATGCTGAAAACATATCATGTTCTCTTCGTAGTTTATTACAAACAGGGACGTTCTATTCAAAAAGTCTGACATGTGTTTAATAAAATTATTTTTTTTGCGTATGAAAATAGGTTTAAAGACGTTATTGGTTTGTACTATAAAAAATGACATAGTTGGAATTTATAGTATGCAAAGACATTTATTGGAATTAAAGATGTGACAACGATATGATAAAATCATTTGAAAAAAGGCTCGGTAAAAAAGAACAGAACATAATGTTTACAATGATATTTTCAAGAACAAAAATTAAATAATAATAATAATAATAATAATAATAATAATCATAATAACAATAATAATAATAATAATAATAATAATAATAATAATAATAATAATAATAATAATAATAATAATAATAATAATAATAATAATTATAATTATAATAACAATAACAACAACAATGTTATTACTACTACTACTGATGATAATAATAATAATAATAATAATAATAATAATAATAATAATAATAATAATAATCATCATAATCATAATAATAATCATAATAATCATAATACTAAGAAGAAGAAGAAGAAGAAGAAGAAGAAGAAGAAGAAGAAGAAGAAGAAGAAGAAGAAGAAGAAGAAGAAGAAGAAGAAGAAGAATAACGTATTTATCAAGGACGACTCATCTAGTCAATGACCGTTCTCTCAGAAAACCCTCTTTTGGTAAAAGTGTACCATCATCTACTCAGTAGTAAAATTGCGTACAGATGGATAGCCATCTTTGTAACATATAATCAGATATAAATGCAAAAACTGATCTGTTTTCCCCACATGCTATCAAGTTTGTGCTTAATGCATCTCAGATTATTGCACTATTCTTTTCAATCGCAGTTAATTTTGACTATGTACCTAATGCCGATAAGAGCAATGCAAGCTCAAAAGTTAAAGTCAATTCAAATAAAAGGGAGTTCTAATGTAGTCACACATACTGTTCGGCATATAATTACTTTCGTTCAGTTTGTGTTCTGGTTTTTCTTTTGCCTGCTTGAAATATATATTTTTCATTTTCACCATAATGATAAATATAATTCTCTACAATGAAATAAATGAATGGTATCCAGCATGCATAAGCGAAAAGAAGTAGTACAGGATAAATGCAATGTTCAACAATTTACGTATTTGCCAGAGAAATTGGATCACTGATTAATTAATTGGAAAACTGCTTTAGCATTTACTGAAATTTATAGGTTTTACAATATTGTATCGTGTGTGTATTTAGTGTTCTTCTAATAAAATATGTGACCGTGACAGTATATTTGGTATGCCGATTGATGAAATTGGATGGGCATTTGTGTGTGTATATATATATATATATATATATATATATATATATATATATATATATATATATATATATATATATATATATATATATATATTACATTTAGGAATGTAAATAAAAAAAGAAATAAGAATAAAAATGCATCAACCATAGCACAAAAACGTCATATCAACCCCATAAATGTCCGTTCTATAAGCATGTATAAATATAATTTAATCTTGTTGCACAGTGTTTAGTGCTTAGTAAGAATCTAAACTTGTTTACAAAGTCATTATATACTGACGTAATGATAATTGGAATGTTCTTCTTATTCGATAGATTTTTGCATGTATCGGAAGGATGCATTAATACGGCAATATGTCGAATATCCGGACTCATTTTATCCAGATTATTTACTCCTACTGACTTCTGCTCCATCCCCCCAACCCCCACAGCACGAGTACCAGAGTACCAAATAGGCAGAGTAGGCACTGGTCTATGGGCCTCACTCATTTTATGGGCCCCAGAACAACGAAATTATGCAAGGGTTATGCAACGAAATGAGTGTTTATTCTTACACCGGCGTATCGCAATTTGTCACATAGAAATCCAAAACCAATTATGTATAATTAAGTTTTACAGCCGTGTCATCAAATGCATTTTGTAGACCAAGCGTTCCCGATTAACCTGTCAATCAAAGATATCTAGCGACTAACCGGCAGTTAGAAGCTAACCACTTACTGGCATATAGGTGCATACAATCTATCAAAACTACTTTCCCTAATCAAATTCCTAAGACAGTTGCGCACACCAGAAAACACAAAATGGTTCAGTCCAGTCCAGTACCGTCCGTTCTTCTGTTCATCTTCTTCGTCTTCATGTTTATAATAATATTTTTGAATGTAACATTAGTGTTCTAAGTCTATGGTTTGGTGACAAATGTGACATCGTTTCTTCCTGAACAGACGTGTAATTTGGCAATACTGATACGAATTTCTTTTCCATAAGCAGGGCACAATCTCAGGAGTTGACAAGCACTTTTCGGCTATGAACCTTGCGTCTTCAATTGTTGCTAACAGGTTTAACTGAAAAAGGAGCGCTGACAAGCTGGGTAATGCATTTGTTCTTGTCCTTCTTCCAGACATGGGTCAAGAGCTAAGCATCCCTCACATATCGATACGCAATGCTTGTGTTGCTTTCAACTTTTATAGCCATGGTCACATTTATCATAGTAATAAAGTAGTATTAGGAAATGAGAGTTTTGGCTCACTTCATTTTTTTACCCTCCAAACAAGTATAAATTAAATGAGGGTTTCCAAAACAGGGAAATGAGGGTTTTGGCCCACCACCACCCTCCCACACCTATTAGAACGTTTCAGTTAACAAGGTGGAAATTAAACTAGCATTAGAATGAAAATGATATTATTTTAGTTATATTATATCTTAAGTTTAGATAAAATTTTACGTTACTCATATTTTTTTTATATTTTTTCATACTTGCTAACCCTCATTGGTAGAAAATATGTTAACATGTTATCAATAATACGAAATTCACGTAATAAATCATCCATATTATATTTAACTCCTCGTAGGTAAGACCTGATCTGATCAAGTAGTTTCTTGTAAGTTTTAATTGACGTTAAACATCCATGCTTTTTTATCAAAAGTCTTGGTTCCACTTTTTTACACGCCGCTGTCAGTGAAACACCAATACCAGATATAATTAACAAAAATGGATTTAATGATACCCCACTTGAAATTATACCAGAACTGGTCATTAACAAGGGTAGATATGATATTACTCGAAGGATCTTGTTGTAGTATTTGTAACATTTTTTAACACACCAAAGTTTTTTATGATAATATTTATAGTATTGTAATAGTGCGTCCACATCCTCTTCTGGAATATCTTTTGAAATGTGATTAAAATCAACTATACTTCTTTTCATTATAATATTTGTTTACATAGTTATGATAAATCAGCTACAAATTCCAAACACCACCGATAGGGACCTATAAAATTTTTATCAGTTGGTTCAAGTGTAAATTCCTCCTCAGAATTTTTGTTTAATATTACAGATAATATTCCAAATATGTCATCATCTAAATAACGCCATGAATATGTGGTAAATATTTTAAACTTTACACTGCTAAACACTGACAATCTATACACACCGGTAACTTCTGCAATATATTTGATAGATTTGTTTTGTGATGTCCATCCACTATAACCAGATGCAACAGTATACACAATATTTGTAATCTGTTTGTGAGGAATTTTAACCATACTCGTTTTCTCAACAATATTAGGAATTCCACTAATAATATCATTGAGTTTTGTGTTAATATCATTGAGTTTTGTGTTAATATTAGCGAGTGTAATGTTAACATTTGATGGATTTCCAAAAATATCATCTCTAATTTTGTTTATGTTTCTGCGAAAACTTAAAAATGTGTTCACGTGACTGGTAAAATCAGTTTTGAGCGCTGTGATTTCATTATTAATTGAAGCGTCCCAATCATTGACGTATTTTTTAGTGACAGCATCCCCATCCTCAGTTTCCAAGATCTGTAATCTTGTTTTGTTTCATTACAATATTCCCACTTGGATTTCGTACAACTATATCTGGCAGTTTTACATCATTCGTTTTTAATCGTCCTTCTTTGTCCTGGAAAATGACGACATCATCTGGTTCTACACTGGTAAGATTTAGTAAATTATTGATTTCATTTTTAAGCTGATCAAGAGTTGCATATTTGGATAAGTCACCTGTGGATAAATCTCCTAATAGTGTTCCAAATTTTGTATAGTAGTTCATTATTTACTATCCTAGATAAAATTATCAACACTAGTTTAATATTATACAAAATGGCAAAATCGTTGATATTAAACTTTGATACAGAGAGACTAGTGAAGCATAAACATAACAATGAACTTCCTGATTGTCATTATCTTATTGTTGGGCGAACTGGATCGGGGAAAACAAATTTGCTTATGAATTTGCTTCTTGGTGATAATTTTAACTACGACAGAGTTTATATTTACACAATCAATCCACAGCAAGATAAGTATGAGTTATTAAGCAAATATAATAACAAGCTTCGTGATGATCTTAAAACTGGTGAAGATTTTATTATAATTAGGCAGCCAGAAGATCTTATTCCAGTTAATCAACTTGATACAGATGAACATAAGATAGTTTTTGACGATATTCCACTAAATAACATGGAGATGAACAAAATAAGATCATATTTCTCACTGTCACGTAACAAACAGTGTAATTCTGTTTATCTCGCTCAAGGATTTTATAATGATGATAGATTTATTAGGCGAAATACGGGTTGTTTTATTTTATTTCCAGGACTGGATAATGTTGACGTTAGAAATATTGCAAGCGAGCAATGCGGTGGCGTGACAAAAGATAAGTTTATTGAACTTTACCGTAATGCTACAAAAGATAAATTTAACTTTTTCTTGTTTGATAAACTTACAAATGATCCAACAAAAATGTTTCGCTGTTGTATTAACAGTTACTTACAGTAAAGCGTTTCAATTTTATAAAATTTATAATTATAATAATGGACAAACGAGCAAGATACAGACAACACATAGAAGATCTAAAAAAAACTTGCTCAATCTCAGGCATCACTTAAGCAAAAAGTACAAGAAGCACGACGTGGGCAAGTAACTGCTACAGAAGCAACAGATACAAATTTTCAAACCGGTTACTGAAGCACTATTAGGTAAACAACCTGAAACTAAACCACTATCAGAAGAAGAACTTAAACAACTGCAGGAAAAAGGCTTGGTTGGAATTGTTAAAGAACAACAAGAAGCAGCTACTTCAAAACTTGTTACTAGATCTGATGAAGGAAAAAAGAAAACTGACTGAGGCACTTACAGCAAATATAGCTGATCCTGCGGATAGACAAGCTGAAACAGATCGATTGATAAACAATCCGCTGGAACTTGAGCGAAGATTAGTAGAGTTAACAACGCAAGGAATAACAAATATTATAACAAATTTATCAGGAGACATAAAAGATATCAGAGAGGAGCAACAAAGAGTCGGTGATCTTACTATAAAGTTTATGAAAGTTGGAGATCAAAGATTTTATTTTACAAAAAGAGCAAATGATGAGATAAAAGGTAATGAATATGATGATTTTTTACAGAATGAAAATATAAGTGATATTGAAAATATAAACAGGTGGACTGATCTAGAATATCAAACATTACTCGATAGATTAGATGTAATATTAAATGACGGAGCTGCTGCTAAAGATGAAATAAACACGGTTACAGAAATTGATGATATGCTTCCACTTTATGATAGAATGAGAAACGGTGTCATTGCTCTCACGTTTAAAAAAACAGCAGAAAATAGTAGAGCAAAACCTTTTGATAAAAGGTGGAGTTTTAAAAGGAAATTTTTTTACTTTTGATAAAACTCGTGTAGAGAAAAGTAGAGAAGTAAGAACAGGAACTGGTGTAAAGGTACTTACTTCAACTACTGAAATGATAGGTAGATTATTGTTATTAATATCATCAAAGGAAGCTGGGAATGTTAGTGTTGAACTTGATAATAAAATCATTGACATACTTGATCATCTAACATCGAGTGAATTATTAACATCTGACGAATACGAAACTTTACACCGCGACTTAATCGCGGCGACTTAATGTTGTAAAATGATATAATATTAAAGGAATGCAAACAACATTATTACTAAACTCTAGTGAGTCTGCGATAGATAGCGCAAATTTTTCAGTAAATTATATTCCACCTATCCAACTAGATCCTACAAAACAATATGAAATTGGATTAATTTCTTGTACTTGCTGGAATGCTATACCTAACGTGAAAAATGATGTTAACGATGAAATGTATTTTACTATGATTACAACATCTGCAATATCTACAACAAAAAAAAAATAAAAATTCCGCAAGGAGCTTATAATATTATTGATCTAAACAAGACAATCAAAGAGCTCATCACAAAAGCTGACGGTGTGGCTGATAACTTTGAATTAGCAGCAAATTATAACACATTGCGAAATAGGATAACTTTGAAAAATATAGCAATCAATCTTGAACCAAGAGAAAGAAGTATTGCACAACTGTTAGGATTTACTGAAAAAACTTACACTGCACTTGATTAGCCTATTACATATGACAGTGAACTGCCAGCAAATATAACAGAAGTAAATACAATATTAGTAAATTGTTCTATTGCTTCTGGTTCTTATACATCAAAAGGTAGCAAAGGTCAAACGATTTACAGTTTCGCACCAGAAGTCCCGCCAGGTTCTCTCATGTAAATAACTCCACGACATATTATATATTATCCTTTAAACGTTGAAAATCAAATATCAAGTATAATAATGCAGTTGACAGATCAATCAGGAAAACAGTTACATGTTAGTAATGAAGTTGTAACATATTATTTACATCTACGCGAGCAAAAGTAAACATTATGCAACATCAAATATAATGAAACAAAGAAAAAAAGTTTATCGAAGAAAAATAGTAGGAGGATTTTTTGGAAATATATTCACTAAAGTTTTTGAAAATATTCCGGGTATAGCACTAAAGTTGCACCAATTGCTATTGACGCTGGTAAAGCTTTTGCAACTGGGGCTGCATCTTCCGCTGGGACTGCGGTGGGACACAAAATAGCTGATAAAATAAAAGGAGATCCACCGACTGCATCTGAAATAAAACAAGCTATCTCAGAAATCGCTCCAACAAAAGAAACTCAAAAAGCTATGATAACAACAACATAAAAGTTATTATCACCAAAGGGCGAGCAGATCATACAAAAATTAATATCTAAAGTAACAGTGCCGCAATAAAATTTTATATAATCTAATAAAATAAAATGTCTGTTAAAAATTATCTCGAGTTAACAGAAACTTATGACATCGACAACGATGTTACAGAATTCGAGTTTGTTGAGTATCTTGATGAAAATTCTAACGAACCAAATAAAACTGGTATTAGAACCTTTAACACCAGAGACGAAGATGTATTTCTACTGCCACATAAGGCTATGTTAGAAGTTCGTGGTCAGATTATGACAGTAGCCAATCCACCTGCTGCAATTGCAGTTGGAACAGAAGTAGCTCTTATAAATAACGGCTGGTGTTTATTCAAAAGTGCTAGATATCAACTGGCCAATCAAACTATAGAAGATATTTCGAGTCATCAACAAGTTGCAAGTACAATTTTGAATATTATTTCGTTTACAGATGATTACTCAAGATCAACTGCAACTAACATGATGTGGTTTAAAGATACTGGACGGGGTATAGCTGAATCAACTGAATTTTTAAAGAGAGGCGCTATAGTACATGGAGCTAATGCTGATGAAAATGCTGTAATTGTGAGAAATTTTCTCATTGCTAATGCTGCTGCATTAGATATTGTCGCACCTGCTGAAATTGCTAATGCAAACGCCACAAGAGTTTCTCTTACAGCAGCTTTTAATAATCTAAATATAACGCCACCAGGAACAGCTGCAGACGGTACTGCAATGTTAAATTTGCTTCTTAACACACTTGACGTGAGAAATCCACGATATAACGAAGGCTTTGCTAGGCGAAGAAAACTTGCAGCAGGATCACGTCAAATTACAATGATGCTTCCGCTAAGTATGATTTTCGGCTTTTGTCGCGATTATGATAAAGTATTTCGCGGAGTAAAACATACTCTTATTTTAGATCGAGCAGACCAAAACGATTGCTTGTTTAGATCTGGAGGGGTTGATGTACAGTTTATCATAAACAAACTCGCTTTGTGGATGCCACGTATAACACCATCAATCACTAAAATGTCAGAATTAAATAGTACGCTTGATAAACATACAAACAGAATTTACATTAAGCAGCATAAGATATATCAGACAGCGGTTCCAAATACTACTGAAAGTAGTATTTGGAATACTATTGACTACACATGGAGGGTCACAACAACATCAAGCGAACAACTGCCGAGAAATATCTTTGTCGTATTTCAACAACAAGCCCGACGAGGTAACCAACAACAAAATAATGCAATATTTGATCACTCTAATGTCAGACGAATATACGCTAGATTAAATTCAAAGCAATATCCAGAACGAGCTATCGAGTGCAATTTTGCTGATGATGCTAATAAAAATATTTCTCGACCGTACATGTACCTGCTTGAAGCAATACAAAAATATCAAGATGTTGAAGATGGAACTCAAATATCAGCAGAGGAATTTCGTACGCTTTATCCTATATTTCATTTTGATGTTAGTAAACATAACGAGCGAATTGTAGACAGCACAGCAGATATTGAAATCACCTGGACACTTGGAGCGGCTCCAGTGGATCTGTTGTACGTATACGCATTAGTGATTAGTGATAGATTTATCAAGGTAGATTCTATTGGAGGTAAAATGACAGTTCAAGTTTAATCTACAGTTGTTATATAAAATGACAAAGTATATTGTAAAAGAAGTGTATTTGACTGATGGCCAAGTTAAAAAATTAGTAGCTGCTATTGCAAAGCGAGCACAGGTATCATTAAAAATCAATCCTAATATTTCTGATGGTGTTTTAGCAAAATTAATGCTAACAAAAAATCAAGTAAAAAAGTATGATCGTAAAAAAACTTTTGTTTTAAATTTGAGTGCTGCACAAATGACAGCGATGGCAAAAGAAGGTGGTTTTCTTGGTCCAGCATTATCAGTATTAACTAGTACAATAATACCTAAAATTTTACCAGTCTTAGGTACATTAGGACTAGCAGCAGCGTCTGGAGCAATATCTGGTGCAACGAAGAAAGCAGTCGCAGGTGATGGTATCATTCGTGGAAGTGGAAAAAAAAATTGTAAATTTTATGTAAATAATATATTATAATGCCACAAAAGAAAAAGAAATCGCCAACAACAACAAAAAAGAAAATAATAAAAACAAAATCGCCAACACCAAAATGCAAATGCATATGCAATCAGACAAAACAAGGAGGAATTATTCCGTTCGCTCCACTTTTGGCGGGACTAGCGGGAAGTCTGCTGCCAAATCTTTTAGGAATCGGCCGTGGTCTAACATTACCGGGAACTCGACCACCCCGTTGAGTAATTTTGATATTATTGATAAGTTAAAAGCTGTTCCTGGATTTCACGGAGTTTATTCTAAAGATGAACTCGCAGCAATAAAATCGCCGTCAGCTGTAAGTTCGTGTGTTAATAATATACAAGATTTCAATGACGGATCGGGCACGCATTGGGTAGCAGTTTATAATAATAATTATTTTGACTCGTTTGGATTTCATCCAAGCGATGTAATAAAAAGGTATATGAACAAAAAAATATAAAAAAATATATTATTCGTCAAATCAACTCCAACCTGTTGGAACGTCTGCTTGTGGATATTATTGTATAATGTTTATCCAACAGATGAGCAGAAATCTTAACTTTTTAAAATTTATTTTACAGTTTGACAAGCATCCTTCTCACGCTAATGATGAGATCGTAATAAATTTTATATAAACTTAAAAATAGAATAATGTCAACATACTGTCTCAAGTGTTGAACTAAAACAGAAAATATTAATGAAACAACAGAAAAAAACAAAAAAAACAACAGGATAGTATTAAAAAGTTTTTGTGCAGTCTGCGGAAAAAGAAAAAATATGTTTTAAAGAAAACGTTTCTAGCGACAGTATCCTCAGCAACGTCGCCAGCGAAAAATTCGCTCGGATCTGGCTACCCTAATAATATTTTAGTCGACGATTAAAAATATAGAATGATATGCAACTGTGATTCTGACAGAGATTTATGTCTTGAACAAAATAAAATTGTTGTATGCTGTCAATGTTGTAACAACAGAGAAATAATAGGGTTAGGTATAGATATACATAAAATTATTGAAAAATTGCCAAAACCAAAAGGCGGTTGGACATTGCCAGGTCATCGGTATACTGGTCCGTGTAATCCGCTAGATCAACAACTAGATGAAAACGACAATCAATTGCCAGGTCAAGAGCCTTATAATCAAGTGGATGCAATAGCGATGCGTCATGATATCTGTTATTGTGATCATGAAAACTCAAAATCAGATTGTGATAAAGTAATGTTAGACGAATTACGTGATATGGAGCCAACAAATCTACGAGAACGTTTTGATAGAAAATTTGTTCAGGGAATGATAGGAGCAAAATATAAACTTGGACTCGGAGAGTCTCGACTCGAAAAAAAGTATACGATGATCTTGCAGTCGAGCTGCACAGACCTAAAAAAAAAAAGTTCCCACGACGTAAAGTGGTCGCTAATGGTGTAGATGATATCTGGGCAAGAGATTTGGTGGATGTATCCAATCTAGCTCAGTTTAACGTTGGCGCTGATGGTGCTCCAAAAAGGTATTTGTTTAATGTTATAGATGTTTTTAGCAAATATGCTTTCAGTGTACCTGTTTCGGATAAGACAGGAACTTCAATGACTGATGCGTTAAAACAAATAATAACGAGTGTAAAAAGAAAACCAAATAAAATCTGGACTGAGCACGGACCCGAGTTCTTTAACAAAAAGTTTGAGCAGTTTCTAGAACAAAATAATATAAAAAATATGTTACAGGAAATGAGGGTAAAAGCGTTGTTGTTGAGAGATTTAATCGCACGCTAAACGAAAAATTAAAACCCCAAAAATAAGACAGGCAAAAACACCCAAAAGTACCAATCGATGCCCTTCAAATCGGGGAGTTAATAAGAATTAACCCCAAAACCCCGAACCCTCCAAATTTACAAATAATAAATGCTTAAAAAAAACTCCAAACTTTTTGGGGAAATAAAACCCTTACCCGGGGGGCATAAAATTAAATTTTTGAAAAGTTAGAAAAATTCATTTTAGGGAAAAAAGGGATTTTAAAAATTTAAATCCAAACTGGGGAGGGGAAGAAGTAATTTGTAAATTGATTAAGGGGAAAATATTTTTAACAAAACCTTGGGAAAAATTTTCCGGTTTTAAAGGGTCAAAGGGGAGGGGAAAACCATGTAGGTAATTTTTTTGGGAAAAAAGGGAACTTTCAGGGCAGGGGGGAGTGATGTTTTTTTAAAACGGGGGGAAAGGTGGTTGGAAAAAAGGGGATAAAAGTTTTTTAAATGGCGGGGGTATAGGGAAAAATTAAACCAAGGTTTATCCCAAAAAACCCAAAAAAATTTTAGAAAATGCTAAAAATTAACCATTTCCCTTTTTTTGGGGAAAATTTAATTTTACTGTTTACTAACGGGTATTGATCTGCTTCGAACCGGTATAAAAATCGGGGCATTTAAAAAAATAAAATTTTTACAAAAATTTAAAACAATTTTGATATTTTTGTCGGGGCCGGTCCTAAAAGTTTAAGAAAGGTTTTGGTTACCTTCCAAAACAGTTTTTTTTCGGGAAGGAAAAAAACTTTATTTTTTTTTTGCAATTTGGGGAAACTTACATTAATCACGTTTTTTTTTGCTTCCCAATTTTGATCTTCCAAATTTTAATTAATTTCACCACAAACGACCCTGTTTAAAAAATATACTTTAAATTTAAAACCAATTTTTAAAATTTGGGGGGAAAAATTTGGCAAATTGACCCTTACGGGGGGTGACAGGTCGTAGACTTCCTTTCGAAGTTTCCGGGAGCGTTTTTTAAAAACCGGGGAAAAATAAAATAAAATTTTTTTCTAAAGGTAATTTTTAAAAGTTGCTGATAAAAAATTTTTAAAAAAAGTTTAATTTTTATTTAAAACAAAAAGGGAACTAGCCGGGGAAGGGTAAGAAAAAAATGGTTTTTGGGAAGGTTGATTTAAGTAATCAATTTAATTCAAAAAAACTAGGAACAGAAAAAAAATTTTAAAATTTTGGCGTCAAATAAGGTAAAATTTTAACACGTGATTTTTCATGCATTTTCCATCAAGCTTGGGGCTAAATAAAAATTTTAAAAAAAATTTTTTGATCATCAATTTTTCCCTCCCGCCGTAACCCTTGAAAAAGTTTATTTCCTACCCATCGCTTTTTTAAATTTTAAAAACATGCGGGGTTTATTAATAATTCCTTTTTTTTGGGGGGGAAACGGGGGAATTTTAACCCCATTTTGTTTCGGTTTTTTGAAATAAAGGTTTTTGGCTTTCCAAAAAAACCACCCCCTCTTTTCCAAACTTCATTTTTTTTCCCGTTTGGGTTTAAAATACTCAATTTTCCAAGATGGCCTTGGCCCCCCTTAAAAAGTTTTAATGGAGGTTTTTTAATTAAAAAAGACCATTGGGTTTTCCTTAAACCCTTTGTTAAAAGAAAGTTTCCCCCTTTTTTAAAATTTCTTTTTTTGGGAAAGTTCCCTTTAACCCGTTACTTTGGGGAAACCCCCCTTTTTTATGGTACCAAGAAACTTTTAGGTTTTCGTTTTAAAATAAAACCGGATGTAAAGGGGGCCTCGTATAAATTTAAAAAGGTGTGGTGAAACTCCATTGAGGGTTTAAAGTTTTCAAAGTTGTCATCAAAAATGGAAAATTTAAAAACGTCCGGATAAACAAGTGGCCTCCCGGAAAATCAACCAAAACAAAGAGTGGAAATAAAACTTTTCCAAAACAATTGGCAATCCTCCCGGGGGTTATTCCCCTTAAAATTAAACGATAAACCCGGTAAAAAGGTTTTAAAATTTCCCAAAAGGGGATTTAGTTTTTGAATTTTTAAAGAACCTTAATACATTCCATTTCCCGGAAAAGAATTTGGGTAAAAATAATAAATTCTTGGTCACGTGCCGCTTGCAATTATTCCCTTAAACCAAAGGCGGAATTTAATAACTTCAAATTGATTTTAGCCCCTTTGCGTGTAAAGGGGGTTATACTTTGGGGAAAAATTTGAATATTTTTTGCTCAATTTTTTGTTAAATTTGCCGTATTAAATATTAAGAGATTTTTTAACCAGGATTTTAAAGGGGGCATGCCAGGTAAAAAATTTATTTTTTAATTTATCATTTTAATAAAATAATTTAAATGGGAAAATTTCGGGATTAAGTAGAAAAGTTTTATGGAAAAACCAAAAAAATAGGGGGATTTTCTTTTCAGGTTTTTATTAAAAGTTTTGGGTTTGGGGTTAAATTGGGTTTTTTTTTTAAGGAAGAATTTTCCCCCTTTTTTTTGGGAAATTTTAAAATTTTAGTGAAAATTTTTTTGGGGTTTTTGTTTTTTGTAAAAATATTTTTTTATATTTCAAAGGTTTTTGGGGTTTTTAAGAAGAAATAACAAGGAAAGCAGAACCCCTTTTATTGAAGGGTTTTTTTTTTGGGGGATTGTTGGGGAGGGGTTTTTTTTATTTTTGATGAAAAAATTGGGGAAATTTAAAAAAAATGGGGGAATTTTTGGGGGAATTTTGTTTGGGTTGGGAAGTTTGGGGAAAAGGTTTTTGTTTAAGGAAAATTTTTGGGGGGGAAGGGGGTATTAAATTTTTTGGAAAAAAAAGAAAAGATGTTTTTATAAAAAAAAAAGTTAAAAAAAATTTAAGGGTGTTTTTTTAATTATTTCCAGAAAAAAGGGGAAAAAGTTAAAAAAAATAGGTTTTTGTGTTAAATTTAAATTTTTTAAAAAATTTTAACTTTCCTATGGCAGAAAATCAAATACCAAAATTTGAAAAGCAAAATAATGTTTCAATTAACGTTTTCGGACTAGATGAAAAAAGAGGATGTATACCCGAAATATATTTCAGAAAAAGCTTCACAATCGACTATAAATTTACTGTACTACAAAAATCATTACGTTTGGATTAAAAACTTTAACGGACTAGTTGGTAAACAGTACAATAAAAATAGGAACAAAAAGTTCTTTTGTTACCGATGCTTGCACGGTTGTACTAACAATGAAACATTACAAAATCATTTACAGTACTGTACTGATGTGCAAAGAATAACAATGCCATCTAAGGGAGATAGTGTGTTACAGTTTGTCCATCATAATCACAAACTAAAAATTCCTTTCGTCATATACGCTGATTTTGAGTGCTTACTTCAACCTGTACTTGGCGTAGAAAATAATCCTAATCAATCGAGTACAAGAAAAGTTCAAAATCATGTTCCGTGTGGAGTAGCGTACAAGGTAGTTTTTTGTACTGATTCGAGATTATCTACACCGATCAAATTATATCGAGGTAAAAATCCAGCTGTTTGGCTTCTCAAGCAGTTGATTAACGAAGTTGATAATATTACTTATCGTTTGAAAAAAGTAACGCCAATGTTAAAATTAACACCTCAACAAGAATCCGCTCACGAGCAAGCAGAAATTTGTCACATTTGTGAAAAAGCTTTTGACGATGACAAAAAAGTACATGACCATTGCCATTTGACTGGACAATACCGTGGAGCGGCTCATAATCAGTGTAATTTAAAATTTCATGCTCCAGATTTTATTCCGGTTATTCTTCACAATTTTCGAGGATATGATAGCCATATTATAGTAGAAGCTTTTGGTGATCCTGATATAAAATCTCGTCTAAAACTCGATAACATCATCAAATGCATCCCAAATAATTTTGAAAAGTACATGTCAGTTACGCTAGGTAAATTGCGTTTTATTGACAGCCTGCAGTTTATGGCAGCCTCGTTAGATGAGTTAGTGAAAGGTTGTAGTAAATTTGATAACCTAAGAGACTGTTTTGGAGATAAATTTAATCTACTAGCTAAAAAAAGGAGTTTTTCCATACGAATACCTCAACGACTGGAGTAAATTTGATGAAATATCTTTACCTGATAAAGACAAATTTTACTCACAACTTAAAAATGAAAATATAACTGATGATGAGTACAGGTATGCACAAGATATCTGGAAAGAGTTTGATTGTGAGACTTTTGGTGATTATCATGATTTATACCTGAAAACTGACGTGTTATTATTAGCAGATGTTTTTGAAAGTTTTCGTGAAGTGAGTTATAATAATTATGGACTAGATCCTTGCTGGTATTATTCTGCCCCTGGGTTGTCATGGGATGCTTTGCTAATGTTTAGTAAGGTAAGGTTAGAATTACTGACTGATGTTGATATGTTCAATTTTATCGAAAAAGGTATCCGAGGTGGTATTAGCGTGATAACAAAAAAATATGCTGAAGCAAACAACAAATACCTGAAACAGTATAACCCTGACCTTCCTTCGAAGTATATAATTTATCTAGATTGTAATAATCTTTACGGTGGTTCGATGGCAGAACCAATGCCTTTTAGCGGATTTCATTGGAACACGGTTGATCGATTTCTATCAGAGACAGAAAAAAGATACCCGATGATGTTTCCTATTTCGTTGAAGTTGATCTTGATTATCCAAATTCGCTACACAAATTACATAATGATTACCCTTTCTGTGCGGAATCGATGGTAATAGATTATAGTTTGTTATCAAAAGAACAACAAGCGTTAGCATCACCAAAGCAACATTCCATGGTCAAGAAACTAGTACCAAATTTACTTGATAAGAAAAATTACGTTTTGCATTACAAAGTTTTAAAACAAGCATTCGATGCTGGTCTTGTGTTAAGAAAAGTTCATCGTGTACTAAAATTTAATCAGTCGCCGTGGATGAGAGGTTATATTAACTCAAACACTTCAAAAAGGGCTGCAGCAAAAACAGAGTTTGAGAAAAACTTTTTTAAACTGATGAACAATTCCGTTTTTGGTAAGACGATGGAGAATATTAGGAAACGCGTAAATATTGAAATAGTTAATGATGTCAATCGCAGAAACAAACTTGTGTCAGACGATGATTTTGTGAGCATGAAAATATTTAATGAAAATCTTGTTGCGATACAAAGAAGAAAAACAAATCTAAAACTAAACAAGCCGATCTATGTTGGAGCTGCAGTGTTAGATTTATCAAAGTGGCTGATGTACGATTTTCATTATAATTTTGTTAAAAATCAGTGGCCGGCTAGTAGATTATTGTTTACTGATACTGATTCGCTCGTATATGAAATCGAATGCGAGGACATCTATCAGGACATGTACAATAATCGACATCTGTTTGATCTTTCCGATTATCCACGTGACAGTAAATTTCATGACGACATAAATAAAAAGGTTTTTGGTAAGTTTAAAGATGAAATGATCTCCTCGAGCGCTATCAAATACTTTATCGGATTACGCAGCAAAATGTATGCCGTATTGTTAGACAATAATAACATAACGAAAAAAGCAAAATGTCTGCCTCGTAATTTTGTTAAAAAGTTTATGAAATTTGATGACTGCAGGTATGCGCTTGATGGTGGTGTTAGTTTTATGAGAGCTATGGCAATTCGAACTAATCATCATAAACTCGAAACAGATGTTATTATCAAATGTGGATTGTATAATTTTGATGACAAACGCTATTGTGAAAATGGGGTAGATACATTTGCCCTTGGGTATTGTTATGATGATAGATCTATACTCGACATTATCTTTTCCAACTGAAATTTTATCTAAACTTATAAAATAATGTTTGAAAATTTGATAATGACAAATAGCTACAATAGTAACATTAACTATTTAATGATGGACGGTAAACAATTGACAGTTGAATTTAATAATGAAACATCAGGTATATGTTTTAATGGAACACATGACAAGTTAAAACTTTCGCTCATCAGATCTAATAACAGCGAGTATTTCAATTATCTCGAACAATTGTATCAAAAGTTGCTAGCGAAATTTAAAAAGTTTCATAGCCCCATTAGCCAACAAAAATATACTAAACTCACAATTGATCTCAATCGGTCAAAGGTGTATTTTATCGACAAAAAATATCCTCTGAACAAACCAGAAATAAAAGATTTGTTTGAGTCCCGTCGCTGCGTGAGCGGTAAAGTAAAATTTAGTATCTATAATCGTGATAATGAAATATTTTTAATATCAACAGTTGAAACATTAATCATTGGTAACGAGATCTAAAATAATATCATTTTCATTCTAATGCTAGTTTAATTTCCACCTTAATTAATCATTGGTAACGAGATCTAAAATAATATCATTTTCATTCTAATGCTAGTTTAATTTCCACCTTGTTAACTGAAACGTTCTAATAGGTGTGGGGGGGGCCAAAACCCTCATTTCCCTGTTTTGGAAACCCTCATTTAATTTATACTTGTTTGGAGGGTAAAAAAATAAAGTGAGCCAAAACCCTCATTTCCTAATACTACTAATAACTGTATGACAGGAATGAAATGATACTGGTAATGACATCAAAATCTTCATCGTTATGATAGACAAGAATGTATGTTCCGTCTTTTAAATCTTTGCCTCGAAACAACAGCGGTCCGCGCACTTCTTGAGGGTGTACTTTCAAGGTGTAACGTGGAGCTAAGACCTCTTGCAATGTTTGTATTTCAGGAATGCCCTAGGTGTGTCTTAGCTATCCCCGCTTACTGAGAGAGGAGTTATGCCTCTCTTTGTTGTTTGGCTCGGTTAGATTTTTGAATGTTCTCCCAGTCTCTTTTCCATTCTACCATGTCGTTTTTGTCGGCAAACGTTAGTTCCATTACGATGACTATGGCGAAAGACATCTTGTCTTGAAGATTGCTAATTTGGACGAGGTTCTTTTGGGTGCAGCGTAAGTCGCCTACCAAAAGCACCTTCTTGCGCCCTGTCCCTTGGGAAAGAGAAACTTGCGTCATGAAAAGTGTCGCTTTTCCATCGGTGATGTAAAACTTGTAATTGCATTTCTTTACGTGTTGAATCTTTTCAATGATTTTGATATGTCTCACTTCTAATGGACTGCTATACTGGATCTAAGCGGGAGACTGCAAATTATCGTGATGAATGGAAAGTATCAAGCGATCGTCTTCATTGGCTTGACAATGCCGTTTCAGTTTAGTTAACAAAGAATCCCACACATCAGCGATAAACGTTTCTTCTTTCTCCAGCGGTACATCGAAATTGAAATATTTAAACTTCAACGTATAAGTGAAGGCCGTAGTTCTAATGTTTTCTTGAGGAGCGTTTGTCCGTCTCTCGAATGTGGTAGTAATTTTCAGGGTTTAGTGATGACAAGGGACGTTGTTTTTGTGTAGACTCTCTGGGTTTAGATTCTGGTTCACTCATCTTCAAAATCACTGGCATGAATTTGAGACAAGACTTCAGATAATGTGCGAGGAAATAAATCACATTTCTGTCTCTTATGTTCTTCTAATTTGTTTAGGAAATGATGTGATCATTTCATCTTAATTGCAAAAAGTCAAATGACTACATTTGAAACTTTACTTCTTGTGAACTTACTCCTGTCAATGATTTAGTAGAAAATCACTAGGGCAGGTATCTCTGGTGTAGTCACAGGGTTAGGCTTTTTCGCTCGGGAAGATTTGTCTCTTGGCTCGTAATAAAGAGGTCTGATAAATTTATTTCAAACTTCTTAACTCGGGCAAAATATTCAAGAGTACCGTAACCGTTTGACTTTCACCGTTCTACTTCTCTTCTAACCTTTGTTTCTTTTCCACTTCCTCTTCCTATCGTTTCCTTCTTGTCTCTTCTGGCTGTTGCTCTTCAAGGAAAAATACTTGTTCTGCCTCTTTCTTCTGCTGTACAAAGTGATCTAATTCTTCTCTCTGTTTTACTTTAAAATCGTCGACGTGTGGCAAAGAAGTAGAAAGTAGTGAAGGTGTTGGTGTAAAACAAATTCTTGCGAAGAGAAAAATAATCTACTTAATCCCGGTTGAAATCAACCTTTCGGGAAGTAGCTCTGTGTTCACTTTAGTAGCCACTGCTATTCCATCGCTTTTTGTCTCCACAGCTGGTGCACCCAAATTCATCATCCTCTTAGGCTCCGTCATGTTTCACCAATCAAGACCGCATCGATTCACTGTGCACAAACTCTAGTGCACCTATATAGGGAATGTGACGTCAGAGGTAGCTCTCTTCGGATTGAAAGACAGGCTCCGCTAAGTAACTTGATTTTCTAACGCGTGTTGGGATTGGTGAATAATTTCAATCCGTTACGATCCGCTATTTCATTATAAAAAAAACAAACGTGGTTCTCTTCATTCCCTTCAATAGTTCTAGCAACAAAGATATGGACAGACGCTGACTCCTCTACTCTCGAATCATCGATGCTATTCCTTAAGGACTTACCCTTGTATGTGAAAACAACATGGACCATCATTCAGATCACAGGTGCAACTCTTTAGAAAAGAAGATGCTTATGTGGAAAGATAAGCGATACGGTATAAAAAGAGTCCTCATCTACTGACCAGAAGTAAAATAAAGTCTGAGACAAGATTTAATAAATTTTAGGAAGATAAGAAGATCTATGCGATGTCCTGTATGTTAACGGAATGGTGTTAACATAACAAAATATTGTCCATGTCAGGGTCACTTCCTATGCCCCGAAAAGATTTTAATTTTCTTTTTTCATATATACATACATACATATTACATATATATATATATATATATATATATATATATATATATATATATATATATATATATATATATATATATATATATATATATATATATATATATATATATATATATATATAAAGAGAATGTATTGCAAATGTCCAGTACCATGACGACATGCCACCTGTGCAATTTCTCTTGTTCCTATACAAAATCCCATTATGCCATATAGTGCCACACGGTGATCCATTTTGTCGGAAACATCGTGTCCGCAAAGTTTCACTGACCATTACAGATCACTGCCATCTCACCTCAGTCTTCGTGAGTTCCAGTCCATACTCGGCTAACGTGGTTAAGTGAGAAAGCCTGCTAGTAGTTCTCATGGGTCGGCGGTTCTTTTGGGGCTTTTCAAGGTTCTTCCTCCACCATTAATACCATTAATAGCCGCCATGTATAGCCTATTTTGTCCTGAAAAGAGGCGCTAAACCCTAGAGCAACATCAACAACAACATACCCGAACTTAAAATTAATAAAATCAAAATTTCGTAAAAACAAAGTGACACAAGCTCCACATACAAATGGAGGAAACATGAACAGATAAAACCGTTTAAATTAAGTTTCAGCGGGTCCCTCAGATGATGTTAATTCTGAGAGAAACCATGCCAATAAACAAAACATTCGCCTAGTATGACACTGTTAGGATTCTATAGTCTTAAACCAACATAAAATGGCAAAAATCAAGTTTGTGAAGTTGAACAAATAATTTATTGCCCTATAAAAGAAAGTACAATTTGAAGATGAATTTACATAATGTGAATTAAATCCCAAACAAACTATCCTAATATTTTATCACAAGTCCAAAAGTAGTAAATTCCGATTCTGCTCCAATGATGGCTCGAATAAATTTCAATCTTGGATAGGATGCTGTGTCAATAATGTTAAATGTGCCCATGATAAAATGATATAATCCACAACGTCCTTGAATTAATTCATAATAATCCCAGCAATAGTAAAAGAGTGTTTTGTAATTGATATGAAAAAGTTAAAAAAAAATAATTCTCAAGTGAAAACTGAAGACCGCTAAAACGACTGATTACGCTTCAGCTATTGAAATAGGAATAAATATAATGCTGACGTAAGCAACCTCAAAATAAAATTTGATACAAAATCAGAGTATCGAGATGAGAAAGATAAATAATTTCCAGAGCAATCAAAATTGTACATATGGTCAGGCATTTTACAAATATGTTAGTAAAGAATATACCAAGCATCAAGTAAACAATTAATCCTTGAGGGGAAAAAGAATGTTTTCAACTCAATGCCAAGTAAGTCTGTTTACCTACAAACATAATTATCTTAAAATATAGTCAATGTTTATAGATGAAAATGTATCAATGCAATGCGTAGCTTCCAAAATAATACCAAGAATCTACAATCATGTGCAAAGTAATAAAAGCTACATATATTCCAATTAGGACTATGCAAGATAATATTCAACAAATGTGACGAGCAACCCTAAAACTTATATGAAGTTAAGACTTTAATTAAAGCATCTTAACTATTTTACTATATTTAGTGTTTTCGTTCTTAAAATTGTTCTATGTACTCAGCAAGTAACATAAATAACAGACTTATGATTATATGACCGATTTAATCCAAATACTTTCATTCGTGCTTCTAATTTTCGACTAAAGTTAAATCGTTCGGTCTACTGATAATTCGAATGAAATATATAGATCCCGATGAGTCAGATTATAGACATACTATTGTATAATTTTTAGTATATCCGGACAGCTTACATCGCAAATAAAATGCAAAATAAACTATCTATCTATCTATCTATCTATCTATCTATCTATCTATCTATCTATCTATCTATCTATCTATCTATCTATCTATCTATCTATCTATCTATCTATCTATCTATCTATCTATCTAACTAACTAACTAACTAACTAACTAACTAACTAACTAACTAACTAACTAACTAACTAACTAACTAACTAACTAACTATCTATCTATCTATCTATCTATCTATCTATCTAACTAACTAACTAACTAACTAACTAACTAACTAACTAACTAACTAACTAACTAACTAACTAACTAACTATCTATCTATCTATCTATCTATCTATCTATCTATCTATCTATCTATCTATCTATCTATCTATCTATCTATCTATCTATCTATCTATCTATCTATCTAACTAACTAACTAACTAACTAACTAACTAACTAACTAACTAACTAACTAACTAACTAACTAACTATCTATCTATCTATCTATCTATCTATCTATCTATCTATCTATCTATCTATCTATCTATCTAACTATCTATCTATCTATCTATCTATAATATATATATATATATATATATATATATATATATATATATATATATATATATATATATATATATATATATATATATATATAAAGAGAGAATGTCTTCTTTAAATGACTGTCTACCTACTTTGTTCTAATATGACAAATTTGCCCCTAAATAATCTAATGAATATTGAGGTAAAATTATTCATGATTGTGTTGGAACATCTAGCGACCTGTAACCTTTACAGCAGGCTTGTTTGTGACACAACCATAACTGACTGAAGGTGAAATAACCATAAATTAAAGATTCAAAATATTCTATGAGCATATGGGAAACGATTTTCTACGTGAATAATTTATTGTATGGGTTCTCCATTTATTGTTTACACGATAATGGATCTGCAACTGGCACCACATTTTAGACCAACGTTCAGGTGTATATTTCCCTTAATAAGTTAGTTCTTCCTCTCTGCTACTTAAGAAAAAAAACTTTCCTTGTTTCGTTTGTCTACGTATTTGCTTTTTATCAACACGAATATTACAGTTTCTCATCAGAAAAATATAATTATTGAATAGGCCAGGCATTGTCAATTAAGTATAGTAAAACTTTGTTCTTCTTGAAGTAAATGTACGTGAATAGTTTTTGAAGGATAAGGAATACTGTCGGAAAGCACGAATTAAATACAGTATTCATCTAATCAAAGCTCAATAGAATATCACAGTTTGTGCATTGGAAGTAAAATTTAGGAACTGCCATACTGGCCGATATATTGAAATGTTAGCTCGATTTTGTGTGGTTACAAAGTACAGATGAGCGTAGCATTCGTACAATGATCGTATACGAGTCAGCAAATGTCTGAGTCTCTTTAAGTTGTACACGAAATGCCCTTGCTGATATGCAATGATCCTGATAGTGCCGCATCGTAATGCTCGTGGATTCACATTCAACACGAATACGAAAAGATCATAAAATCGATTATTTAAAAGTCAATGGCTTCAATAAAAAGGAATTCAAATGTTCCATATTTGTCACATATAATGCATTGATGAAGGCCCGTCACATTATATAACACAATTTAGTCCATGATGCTTTCTCACAAAGAGCGGTAGTCATTTCATGACACTCTTTGAAGTAAGACGGTACTTTTAGCTCCTATATAAAGACTTAAGATGTCATTCCACATTTCAAATTAAGGTAGTCCTTTCAAGAAAACATTGTACAAGAAGGCAAACAAAATTTAATAAACAATTATATATTTCTTTACAATGACAAATAGTAATAGGAATTTATCTATTCAGCCGTAGTTTAATTATATTGCATATCGGGTTATATTTATTGACATACACCAAACGTATGGCAACTTGGTCGGTGGCAAAAATACGCCTAAGTGAAAAAGCCTGGCAGCAATACACAACCACTACCTAATAATGTAAGATTTAGAAAGTTACCCCCAAAACATAAATAAAACACGAAAATTGTATTTATGTTTCGAGGAGGTACAATTCAGAGGCCATTTAAAATAAGCCAATTTTGTAAATATTTGTACTCCAATATGTTACGAGATACAGGATTGACTGATAATTTTAGTTTTAGCATGTTAGAAATTAATATGAGGAATTAGCTTAACGAGGCTTATTACCGGAAATATTTAATATATTTCTCATTATTTCGTAAAACAAATCCCAAAACATTTTGCTTCGGTAAACAAATATATTCACATGCAAATACACGAATGACAAAGTTCAATCACAATCAGTTAAGCTGAAATTTCATTCACATATTTGTTTGACATTTTAAACCAACTAATTTCATAAAGCATAATCTTACAATGTGGTACAGATAGCAAAAAGGGGGACAAGCTTTGCATGAGCTGCATTTTCAACACTATTTTTAATGCCATGCATGTGTGTGATTCATCTAAGATACAGTTTGAATGTTATATTGCGTTGAAGCATGCAGAGTAAAACGTTTTGTCCACAGACACGTCCAAAAAACAAACCCTAGCAGATCCAAAACTAACACGATGCTGAGAATGGAACCCGCGCTTCTACGGTCATAATTGCAGTGCCTTAATCAATGTCACCTCGGGTCAAATAGATACAAATTAAAAACTTGTATGTATGTATGTATGTATGTATGTATGTATGTATGTATGTATGTATGTATGTATGTATGTATGTATGTATGTATGTATGTATGTATGTAGGTAGGTAGGTAGGTAGGTAGGTAGGTAGGTAGGTAGGTAGGTAGGTAGGTAGGTAGGTAGGTAGGTAGGTATGTATGTATGTATGTATGTATGTATGTATGTATGTATGTATGTATGTATGTATGTATGTATGTATGTATGTATGTATGTATGTATGTTAGGTTTTTATTGCGATTACTATGTTCTTTAATATTAATTATCCTAGCTTATTTTCTTGCTGATTATTTTATCATACGTAAAAAGAAGTCAAAAATGTTTTACAGCAACCATAGATCAGAATAGTGAGATATTATTAGACACACTAAAACTTTTTAAACCGCTCCGGTGGACTAGTGGTTAGAGCGTCCGCCTCGAATGTGGGAGGTCCTGAGTACGAACCCAGGCTGCGTCATAGCAAAGACTTTAAAAAATGGTACTAACAGCTGCCTCGCTTGGCGCTCAGCATTAAGAGGTTAGTGTTAAGACTGGTTAGCCTGGTGTCAGAATAATGTGACTGGGTGGGACATCATGCTTCATGTCTGCAGCATGATGCCCCAGCGCTAGACATCACTATAAACTGTCACACTGCAGACATCGTGCCGATATGACTGAAAAATTGTTAAAGCTACGTTAAAAATCTAAGCCACACATACAAAACTTTTTACATGCATCTTCCCAATAAAGAGTAAAGAATGCAGTGATTTGATGATCTGTATATATATATATATATATATATATATATATATATATATATATATATATTTATATATATATATATATATATATATATATATATATATATATAGGGTGATAGTAAACTATAAACATGTTAATACTATCATAATGTTTTGAGTCATTAATAAATGATCTTTTCTGTTAAATACGAATGACAACAAGATCACTAATGTAAAGTTCTGACGTAAATTTCAGTCTCTTTCATATGCAGAGACAAGCGTATTTTATTACAGCAGTAACATGCTTTTATCTTACCTGTCCTTTACAGTTCTAAAATGCTAAAAATTTATATTTATATAAATGTATGTATTCGTTTCAAAATGAAATTATCTGAAAATACCATATATACCGACAAAGGAATAGATGGCAATACTCGAAACACCGTCCTAAAAGATGATGAGTGTTTTGTGGGAGCGGGGTGGGGAGTAAATACCTATCTCCTTTTATGGTAACAAAAATGAACTTTCTTGATATATGCTAATATCTTACGGATGGTCTTTTATTTAGGCCAGTCAAATGGTGAAAACGGTATAGAATCTTTACTATATAGAGAAATTCTAGCCGCAGCAATTTGACAGCGGCTTTTTTTAGAAATGATATCAACAGATTTATTAACATTGACTCAATAGCAAAGAGAGATTAATTGGATCTCAACGCATTATTTGGTGTTGAATAAGAAAATAATTTAAACTAGCTGCCATTTTAACCCTTCTTCCTAATAATGTCTTAATCACTCCTAAATGATGCACATATTTAGATAAAGAATTTGAATGAATAACAGGTCATAAAAAACACGGAACAAAATATGTGTAAACATATGTTAGAACGAATCTTAACTGTTTCAAATCTTCTCGTTCAAACAAAAGTAAGTAAGTACTTTGCCTAGATTATACATTAAGATAAGTATTACTTGTAGGCAAGTATATTTTACTTGGATCTACGTTTAGAATATCTGTGTCTCCCTCGGAAATTTATGGCTGACCTAATATTTACATTGTTCTTTTACTTGGTTATAGTAACGGCTGTTGTTTACATTTATATTATTCTGGAATAGAATTTTCTACTTTCATATTGTGTCTTAGGTTTTAATATATGTTTCAGGTAAACAAATTTATTTTAGTTTACATCTTGAAATCAATCTTAGTGTGGTAAATTTAGTTGTGATTTAGTCAGTATTTGAGAGGATTTGTTTATTTAAATTATTCCATAGAATTAAAAATTGCTCATTTTTTCTAGATTTAATGGTTATTTGGGGGATAATCGTGACTTTAATTAGAGATATTTTGGATTATATCATTGTGATACATATAAACTGTTAAAAGATCAAAATTACTCTACAGTAATAGTACATCGACACACTCAAAATTGGAATTATGTAGAACACTAGTAGAATTCATTCTGAATACTCTATACTATTGAACTTGTGCTAGACAATTTATGACTATTTAAGATTTAATTCACACTCTTATAATATCTTTTACAATTTTCACTTTGTGTGCTAGAGGGATAGGCTTCTTATTGAACTTTACTAAATTTGATGAGTTTCGTTCTGTTCTGTTACTTACTTTAAGAGCTTATAGTCATAACATAGGAAACCGAAGAAACAAAAAATTGCTTTGCAATTTCATGGCAGAAATTTGACGTAAAACATCTAGTAAATATCACGTGATCAGGCAAAAGGGTTGTAAATTGCACATGCCACTTAACATTGATTTAAATATGTCTAGACAGATTCGCGTAACACAGCTATAACTTGTACGTGTAAACCAAAAATTTTCAAACATATTTAAAATTGTGTAAGAACTTCAAATACATTTCAACACTGTATGCATCTTCAAATTCACTGAGTGATTACACAGTAGTTAAAAGTGAATTTCAAGCAAATTATGACAGGATTTGTTATTGGAAAAGGCTGACTCACAAGTGAAGTGTTTCACGTGCGTCCCCTTTTATGACTTAGTGAGTTTCCTTGTTAGTTGCACAACTGCATGAACTGGGAGCAAAATCAATATCGCCATGACAAATAAATTATAAAAATCCATTACTGGTATAATGCGATACATGCCTGCTGATCCAAGGTGTGTAATTACTTTTATTACGTCGCCTTAAAACGTTTGTACATAATAAACTAAATCTATTTCTTTATTGTTGAATTCTAATGTATATATACATACATATATGTATATGTATATATATATATATATATATATATATATATATATATATATATATATATATATATATATATATATATATATATATATATATATATATATATATATATACATATACATATACAGTAGAATAAATATCTCTAAAACACAGCTTAATATATACATCAATAATGTATCACGTTGTTTTATCTCATGTGTTTACTGACTTTATCTAATACTTGCATTATACCAATATACATTTATCGGCTTCATTTTTTCCTTCTTTCATTTTTTTCCTCTAGTGATGATAATTATCAGACATATTGAAACACAGATCAATATTTTGATTGACAGAAATACACTGAAATTACAAGTAAATAATCAAATATGACACATTGCGGTGGTATTGACAATAACTTGGTACTTTGGTTTACTTCTTGATGAAAGTGTGTTTTACAGGAAGCAGTAATGTTGATAAGAATCGGATAATTGAGGGCATGGTTTTTGTCTTTAATTTTTAATTTTACAAGGTTCCAGGGCGTGCATGTTAGAAGCAGAAGTCTGGTCTTTCGTTATTAATTTTTTTTTTGTTCGTAGGACGAGGTGTTTTTTATTTTTATAAGAATTTAGCAGGTTAAACGGTATTATTATATGAATACTAGATTGAACAAGGCAAATAGAACACATTGTCCTAATTCGTATGGTAAAGTGACTTCAAAACTTACACGTCATATTATGACTCGTTGACCTACGTCTTTTTCATAACTCTAATAAAATTTGTTCTGTAAGTTTTTAATCCTACACCTCTTTCATAACTGGAAATCAGAATTATGACATTTTGCCATAAAGCCTCTTTAACAACTATGAAAATCAGAACTGTGACTTTTGTCAAATGACTTTCTATCCTACAATCCTACTTAGATATCTTATCTAAGTCATTATGCCCCCTCTCCTATTCATTGCACCAGGATGGTCGCAGAGCTGTAATTTATTCCCGGGGGGGGGGATTTAAAGACCTTTAAAGTGTTCTCATGTAAGGTCAGCTACAACTACATCATTCACAGGTTTAAGGTGCTATGTGCGCTTTATCTGAAAGAGTATAACTAAATGAGGATTGCAACATTTAGAGCATGTGTCACAGCTATTCAGCATTTCGCATTCGCAGATACAACGATTCATCATACAAAGGTGTGCAGAAATAAAAGACTATATGGTTCTTTTACGAATCATACAGCGAACCAATAGATATTTCCTGATAAAGTCGCTAGCAGACGATATGCATCACCTTTTACCTGGTCAATGAGTAACCTGGCAATTTCTCCTATATGCCACCATCAAAACTGACCTTTTCGCACACGGCACATTGAGAATAAATCAAATTATAACTTAAAAATCTAGATACTAAGATAATGCCTTACTTAAGTGATGTGTGTGTGTATATATATATATATATATATATATATATATATATATATATATATATATATATATATATATATATATATATATATATATATATATATATATATATATATATATATATATATATATATACATTGAAAATAACATGGCAGTTAAAGTGTCAGTATATGATACTATTGATATATCAAATTGTGATTCTCGTGAGGGCATGCAGTTGCATCCAGAACAATGTTCGATTTCCACACGTTACTCATTAGTGACGATAATACATGTAAATAATCTCCATTTTCTACACGAATTTAATATGGTAAATATTCTCATTTCAATCCTCCTCGGATGGGGAAGGTCGTAGGTTCGAACCCTGGCCGAGTCATAGCAAAGAGTTTAAAAAATGCTACTAACAGCTGCCTCGCTTGGCCCTCAGCATTAAGCGGTTAGTGTTTGGACTGGTCTGGCTGGTGTCAGGATAATGTGACTGGTTTAGACATCATAGTAGTAGAGAAAAGTAAGAAATCTAGCCCAAAGACCCTTTCTTAAATCCCCTAAAACCTCCTACCAAATACAAATTACCCCTTTCCTCTGTCCTTCTCTCTGTCCTAAAACTCCCACCCCATATGATTTACATAGAATTGAAAGGCAGATCCTAGCCCATAACATGAATACCTTAAACTTGGTAACATCTGTTACGTAATCAATATCATCTATAGTGCGATAGCCAAGCTTTTTAACGGTATGTGTAGTCTGAAAAGATTAATATTTCTATAACAAATGAGCTAGGTAAATGCTGAGGTTTGTTAAATTCAATCATGTGATGTTCTAGAATCAGAGAGAACGTAACTAAAATCCCTTATTCATATATACGCGTCATATGGAGTCTTAATCATATATTTCCAGAACATTCTTAATCATTAGTATAAAAGGTGGTCAGATTTCTCTTATAGTCATTGTGTTCTGCTTTTTCAAGGAAGAATGATGTATTAAACCAAGCGAATCAGGTAAGTGATATTATTTATATTTCATCACCAATGATTAATGTTTCAACTGTTGACATTAAAAATACTTCATTATCACGATGACAGAGTCTAAACTATCTTTACCACTCACACAGCGACAAGATTCCAACAAATCTTTTATTTGAGGTTTGCTTAGAGGATATTTTTTGCCGATAAAATATACCTTTGACCGATCGAAATCAATTGTAAGTTTAATACATTTTTGTTGGCTAATAGAACTGTGAAAATTTTTAAATTCCGCTAGCAAACTTTGATAACATTGTTCGAGATAATTGAAATACTCGCTGTCATCAGATCTGATGAGTAAAAGTTTTAGCTTGTCACGTGTTCCACTAAAACATATACTTGATGTTTCATTATTAATTTCAACTGTTAATTGTTTGCCGTTTATCATCAGATATTTGATCTTGCTACTGTAGCTATTTGTCACTGTCAAATTTTCAAACATTATTTCTTTAGTTTAGATAAACTTTCAGCCGGAAAAGATAATGTCGAGTATAGATCTATCATCATGACAATACCCAAGTGCAAGTGTATCTACCCCATTTTTGCAATAACGTTTATCATCGAAATTACTCAATACACGTTTGATAATGACATCTGATTCGAGCTTATGATGATTAGTCCGAATAGCCATAGTTCTTATAAAACTAACACGGAAATCAAGCGCATACTTGTAGTCATCAAATTTCATAAACTTTTTAACAAAATCGCGAGGCAGACCTTTTGCTTTTTTAGTTATTTTATTATTGTCCAACAATACGGCATACATTTTGCTGCGTAATCCGATAAAATATTTGATAGCGCTCGAGTTCATTTCATTTTTAAACTTATCAATAACCTTTTTATTTGTGTCGTCATGAAATTTACTGTCACGTGGGTAATCGAAAAGATCAAACATGTCGATTATCGTACATGTCCTGATAGATGTCCTCGCATTCGATTTCATATACGAGTGAATCAGTATCAGTAAACAATAATCTAGTGGCAGGCCACTGATTTTTAACAAAAGTGTAATGACAATCGTGCATCAGCCACTTTGATAAATCTAACACTGAAGCTCCAACATAGATCGGCTTGTTCAGTTTTATATTTGTTTTTCTTCTTTGTATTGCAACAAAATTCTTATTAAAATTTTTCATGCTCACAAAATCATCGTCTGACACAAGTTTGTTTTTGCGATTGATATCATTAACTAGTTCGATATTTATGCGTTTCCTAATATTCCCTATCGTCTTACCAAAAACGGTATTGTTCATCAGTTTAAAGTTTTTTTCAAAATCAGTTTTTGCTACAGCTCTTCTTGAAGTTTTCGAGTTAATGTAACCTTTCATCCAAGTCGACTGATTAAATTTTGGTACACAATGAACTTTTCTCAACACGAGACCAGCATCGACTGCTTGTTTTAAAACTTTGTAATGTAAAACATAATTACGTTTATTAAGCAAATTCAGTACTAGTTTTGTGACATTGGAATTTATCTTGGTGATGCTGACGTTTGTTGTTCCTGAGATATTAAACTATAATCTATAATCATCGATTCCGCGCAGAAAGGGTAATCGTTATGCAATTTATGTAGCCAAGTTGGATAATCGAGATCAACTTCAACGAAATACGAAATATGGTCTGGTATCTTTTTTTCTGTCTCCGATAGAAATCGATCAGCCGTGATCCAATGAAATCCACCAAAAGGAATTGGTTCTGCCATCGAATGCCCTAAAGATTATTACAATCTAGATAAATTATATACTTCGAAGGAAGCTCAGGATTATGCTCTTTTAAATATTTGATGCTTGCTTCAGCATATTTCTTCGTTATCACGCTAATACCGCCTCTGATACCATTTTTAAAAAAAATTAACATATCAACGTCAGTCAGTAATTCTAATCTTACCTTACTAAACTTTAACAGAGCATCCCATGACAGACCAGGGGCAGAATAATACCAGCAAGGATATAGTCCGTAATTATTATAACTCACTTCACGAAAACTCTCAAAAGCATCTGCTAATAATAACACATCAGTTTTCAAATACAAATCGTGATAATCACCAAACGTCTCACAATTACTCTTTCTAGATATCTTGTGCATTCGTGTACTCGTCATTAGTGATATTTTCATTTTTAAGTTGCGAGTAGAATTTGTTTTTGTCAGGTAAAGATGTTTCATCAAATTTACTCCAGTCGTCGAGATAATCGTATGGAAATACTCCTTTTTTAGCTAGTAGATTAAATTTATCTCCAAAACAGTCTCCTAGGTTATCAAATTTACTACAACCTTTCACTAGCTCATCTAACGATGCTGGCATAAATTGCATGCTGTCAATAAAACGCAATTTACCTAGCGTAACTGACATATACTTTTCAAAATTATTTGGAATGCATTTGATGACGTTATCGAGTTTAAGACGAGCTTTTATGTCAGGATCACCAAAAGCTTCTACGATAATATAGCTATCATATCCTCGAAAGTTGTCAAGAATAACTGGAATAAAATCTGGAGCGTGAAATTTTAAATTACATAGATCATGAGCCGCTCCACGGTACGGTCCAGTCAAATGGCAATGGTCACGTACTTTTTTGTTATCGTCAAAAGCTTTTTCACAAATATGACAACTTTCTGCTTGCTCGTGATCAGAGTTTTGTTGAGGTGTTAATTTTATCATCCGAGATTTACTTTTCAAACGATAAAATATGTGATCAACTTCGTTAATCAATTGTTTGAGAAGCCAGACAGCTGGATTTTTACCACGATAGAGTTGGATTGGTTTAGATAATCTCGAATCAGCACAACAAACTACCTTGTACGCTACTCCGCATGGAACATGATTTTGAATTTTCTTGTACCCGATTGGTTGGGATTATTTTCTACACCAAGTAGAGTTTGAAGTAAGCATTCGAAATCAGCGTTTCAAACTTTTCAAACTTCCTAATTTTTCCTAATCGCTAATTTTTCAGGTTCTCCCATAGGGATCTTTTGTGTCTATATTACGCAATCTCAACATTTTTGGTGGCAGGTTGATATACGAACTACCGCGCAATGCTTCATATTTCATCATGTGAAACAAAATTTCTTTGATCATTTCAAACTTCCAACCTGAACCCAATTCGGTGAATTCCTTTATTTTTTCTCAAAAATTTCCTGGTTTATTTCATCAGCTAGTGACAAAAGATCAGTCCCAAGTAAAACACGTTTGGATTTTGCGTTGATATAAGGGTCTATAGTTTCCTTGTCAGTTGATTCTTCCGTCACAAGTAGTTTTGAAAATATAACGTGATATTGTATTAATATTCTTATACCTTTGTGTTTTTCAAGATCACGTTTTACAGTTGTCTGTAGCAGATGATAGAGATTTGTTGCAGTATAATTTATCAGTACGATTTGATTATCGAACCGATAACTGTTGTCGCATCTTGTAAAAGCAATCGCTAATTTTTCAGGTTCTCCCATAGGGATCTTCTTTGTCTATATTACGCAATCTCAACATTGCTATACTATAGTCTAATATCTAATTGATTGTTCGATCGATAATTTACCACACACGGCGCATTCGCTAGGGTTGAAAAAACAATCAGTGATATAAAATCCTTATAGTATAATGACAAAAAATATGACAAGCGCATGCGAACAAGAGTATTATTACGTTCACTCTACGCTGGAAATGCATTAGGTTCGGTTATTAACATCAAAACTGGAAAATCTGTTGGCAAAGCAACGCCAGCTGGAATGATAATTTCAGTGAAAGGTGATGACACAGATATGACTAAAATGTTTAGAAAAGATTTTAAATTTACTTTGTTCTGCGATGATATTCAAGAAGCACAAAGAGTCTATAGAGTAAATGGCTCGATCAGCGATGACAATATTGAAAACTGATCTTTACAAAACGAGTTTCAGCCGCACCCGGTCTTTGACTTATACGAAGCAAATGATCATGGTATTATTAGAAACAGAAAAAATAAAAATGTTGTTGGTGCTATGGGTAACATGGGATATCTCATAGTAAATGTTAGGGGAACATCAACAAATCAAGTTACTTAACAATCTCATCGTTTTGTTTATGAAGTATTTAATGGCGTCATTCCAGACAATTTAGTTATTGATCCGATTAACAAAATTAAAACTGATAATTGTATTGAAAATTTAGATCTAGTTACACCAGAAGAAAACACCAGACGTGGATCTAATTCTGACGGTGATAATTTCAGAAAACCGAGAAGATCAGTTATTTCAGTAAATTTAGAAACTGGAGAAAAATGAAATTTAGATCAATATCGACTGCAGCAAAGTATCTTAAAATTCATTCACAGAGAGTAACAGACGTCGCCGACGGCAGAACTAAAACAACAACTTTAATGTCTACTTTTGATAGATTTACTTTCAGATATGATGACTAATAATATTTTGTAATTCGGTTTTAGTCAAGTAATGATAAGCAAATACTGTAATATCATTACGATTAAAATTTAGCGTTGTTACTGCGTTTTCATTAATTTTATTTTTTTTCTGCTGCACTTACTAATATTTTATGAGAATCACCTTGCATGACAATAACGTCAAGGAAGTATGCACTATAACCTGACAAGCTTTCACTTACCGCTTCGGCTAGTTCCTTATAATTTATAATGTTAACTTTTTGGTGATATTTTACTTAGTCCGTCATCTTATAATAATAAATTAGATAAAAATATATTATAATAATGGACCTGATGAAACGACTCGCTGAATTATACACAGAAGATACCACTGCAAAAGATGTAAACATTAACGATAAAGTTTCAGACAATATTATAATTACTAACAATAATTTTATAGACAAATCTGTTGGTTATAGCGAAGATGATATTTTATACAACAACGAGTTTGACGATGATGATAAAATAGTCACCGTCGTTGATAGATCAAATTACAGAAGACCAACCACTGGAAAATATAATGTCAAGCATCACATTGCTAAAGCAATAATAAAATTTAATTTTACCGTTGCCGAACAACAACTGTTTTGGCAGCTGATCAAACCTTTCTTAAACATTAAAATTCCAGGCCAACAGAAAAATATTAAATTCGATTTAATATTTGTTAAAACTTTTAATCTAATGACGATCTCTGACGATCGCAGACAATATCTAATATCGTTATGTTAACTACTCAAATGTAAATCTGTCAAAAGAAAGTACGAGAAAATTTATAATAACATTATTTCATAATTTGTTTGGTTGGAATCCAACTGTTAAATTTATCGCTACTTGACTAAACATTTATCACCTTTTTTCCTAATCAATTTTTCAATCACGAAAACATCTTGTTCAGTTTTTTGTAGTTCTTGTTCGTAAAAACTACCTACGATAGTCTCCCCTGCCAGATCTTTTAACGCGTATGTTACGGGTATTGTCAAAAGTACTTTATCAACCACAAATACTTCTTCGCTCCAGTTCGGAGTAAATCCTTTTTCAAATACCTTTTTGGTCAAAGAAATTCTAACTTTATCACCGACTTTAAATTTATGTCTGCGGTACATGTTTTCGTTCGCCAATATCGGATTTTTAATCGCGTCATTGGGTGACATTTTAATAGTTTGATGTTTCGTGTCATTATACTTGTCTACGATTTGAGAAGGATCATCGATGTACCTATTGGTCGTTTTAGCTGTCAAATTTTTGTGTAATTTTTCGTTTAGCGTGCAATTAAATCTCTCGACAACAACGCTTTTACCTTCGTTTCCTGTAACGTATTTTTTTATATTGTTTTGTTTTTTATTCCACTTCCGCGTATGATACCATTACCCTCAACTGCTTTTTTCGTTGCGCCAGATATTGCTCCCGTCGTGGCTGCTAGTCCTAGTGTCCCTAACACCGGTACAACTTTTGCAGCTAATATTGATAATGCCGGACCAACGAAACCACCTTCAACGACGATGTCGTTTGCCATTGCAGTTATTTGTGCAGCACTTAAATTTAAAACAAATTGTTTTACGATTATACTTGTTTACTAGATTTTTTGTCAGCATTAAGTTTGCTAAACCACTTTTAGAAACATTAGGGTTGATTTTTAATGATACCTGTTTTCACTTTGCAACAACAGCGGCTAATTTTTTAACTTATCCATCAGTCAAATATATTTCTTTTACAATATATTTTGTCATTTTATATAACAACTGCAGATTAAACCTGAACTGTCATTTTACCTCTAACTGAATCTATTGTAATAAATCTATCACTGATCACTAATGCGTATACGTACAACGGCGCTACTGGAACTGCTCCGAGTGTCCAGGTAATTTCAATATCAGCTGTACTGTCCACAACTCGCTCGCCATGTTTACTAACATCAAAATGAAATATCGGATAAAGTGTACGAAATTCTTCTGCTGCTATCTGAGGTCCATCTTCAAGACCCTGATATTTTTGTATTGCTTCAAGCAGGTAAATGTACGGCAGAGTACTATTTTTATTAGCATCATCAGCAAAATTACATTCTATAGCTCGTTCTGGATATTGCTTCGAATTTAGTCTAGCATATATTCTTCTAACATCAGCGTGGTCAAATATTGCATTATCTTGTCGTTGGTTATCTCGTCGGGCTTGCTGTTGAAATACGACAAATAATTGTCTCGGCAGTTGTTTGCTTGATGTTGTTGTGACCCACCACGTGTAGTCGGTAGTATTTAGAACCGCTGTTTGATATATTTTATGCTGCTGAAAATAAATTATGTTTGTATGCTTCTCAAGTGTGCTATTTAATTCTAACATTTTAGTGATCGACGGTGTTATACGTGCCATCCACATAGCAAGTTTGTTTATGATAAGCTGTACATCAACCCCTCCAGATCTAAACAAGCAATCGTTTTGTTCTGCTCGATCGAAAAAAAGAGTATGTTTTACTCCGCGAAATACTTTATCATGATCGCGACAAAAGCCGAAATTCATACTTAGTGGAAGCATCATTGTAATTTGACGTGATCCTGCTGCAATTTGTCTTCGCCTAGCAAAACTTTCATTATAACTTGGATTTTTTACGTCAAGTGTGTTAAGAAGTAAATTTAACATTGCAGTACCGTCTGCAACTGCAGCTGGTGGTGTCATGTTAAGATTATTAAAAATTGCCGTAGCGTTAGCATCAGCAGCTGCAGAAGGTGGGGCAATATCTAGAGCAGCAGCATTAGCAACAAGAAAATCTCTTACATTTACAGCATTTGCATCAGCATTAGCTCCGTGTACTATAGCACCTCTCTTTAAAAATTCGGTTGATTCAGCTATACCCCATCCAGTATTTTTAAACCACACCATGTTCGTTGCAGTTGATCTGGAATAATCATTGGAAAGCGAAATAATATTTAAAATTGTACTTGCAACTTGTAGATGACATGAAATATCTTATATAGTTTGATTTGCCAGTTGATATCTAGCACTTTTGAATAAAAACCAGCCGTTATTTATAAGAGCTTCTTCTGCTCCAACTGCTATTGCAGCAGGTGGATTGGCTACAGTCATAATCTGACCGCGAACTTCTAACATAGACTTATGTGTCAGTAAACATACGTCTTCGTCTCTGGTATTCAATGTTCTAATTCCAGCTTTATTTGGTTCGTTAGAATTTTCATTGAGATACTCAACAAACTTAAATTCTGTCACATCGTTGTCGATGTCATGAATTTCTGTTAAATCGAGAAAATTTTTAACCGACATTTTTTTTTTAGATTATATAAAATTTTATTGCGGCGCTGTTACTTTAGATATTAATTTTTGTATGCACTACTCACCTTTTGGTGATAATAGGTTTTTTGTTGTTGTTATCATAGCTCGTTGAGTTTCTTTTGTTGGAGCGATTTCTGAGATAGCTTGTTTTATTTCAGATGCAGTCGGTGGATCTCCTTTTATTTTATCAGCTATTTTGTGTCCCACCGCAGTCCCAGCGGCAGATGCAGCCCCAGTTGCAAAAGCTTTACCCGCGTCAAGAGAAATTGGTGCAACTTTACGCGTTATACCCGGAGAATTTTCAACAACTTTAGTGAATATTTTTCCAAAAAATCCTCCTACTATTTTTCTTCGATAATTTTTTTTTCTTAGTTTCATTATATCTGATGTTGTATAATTTTTATTGTTTACTATTGTTCGCGTGGATGTATATAAAAAGTTACAACTTCATCATTTAAATGCAACTATTTTTTACATTGATCTATCTGTCAACTGTTCATTGTTATGATTATGCTCCACCAGTATCTCTGTATCAAAGTTTAATATTGTCGACTTTGCCATTGTTGTTATAATTTTATATAATATTAAACTAATGTTGATTATTTAATGTAAGATAGTAAATGAGTTACTATACAGAATTTGGAACATCAGCAGGAGATTTAGCAACAGGAAGTTCACTGTTAAGTTTATGCTTCACCAGCCTCTCTGTATCAAAGTTTAATATCGACGATTTTTCCATTGTTGTTATAATTTTATATATAATGTTGTTAATTTTATGTAGGACAGTAAATAATGAGTTACTATACAAAATATCGAACATTAGCAGGAGATGTATCAACTGAAGGTTATCAAGGTGACTTATCTAAGTATGCAACTCTTGATCAGCTTAAAAATGAAATCAATAATTTATTAAATGTTGCAAGTGTAGATCCAAATAAAGTCGTCGTTTTCCAGGACAAACAAGAACGATTAAAGACGAGTAATGTACAACTGTCAGAGGTACTCGTACGAAATCCTATTGCGGTTGCTAGTAATATCATTACTTTTAACAATCAAGGTAAGATACAAGATTCTGGTAGATCAGTTAATGATTATGTTAAAAAAGCAGGTGATTTATTTACTGGGACCGTTTTTATGAACAAAAATAAAATTACAGATCTTGGATATCCAACTACAGATAGTGATGCTACAACAAAAAATATGATGACGATCAAGAATCTAAGTACGTATTAACCGATGGCGGTATAATGCGTGCATTTCTTAATATGAATGATAATGGAATTAGTAATATAAGAGCACCTGAATCTGAGTTCGATGCTGCTACAAAAAAATATGTCGATGACAAACAGATTCCAATCAGTAATGAAATAGTCAAAATCGAAACTGAATTTACCGGTCACGTGAATACGTTTTTTAGTTTTCGCAGAAACATAAACAGAATTAATAACGAATTTTTTGGAAGTCCACCAAATGTTGATATATAACTTACTGATATTAGCACTAAACTCAATGATATTGTTAGCGGGATTCCTGATATTATTAAATCTAATTAAAATTCCTCACAAACAAATAAAAAATATCGTGTATCCGATTGCTTCTGTAATGTCCACATGGTCAGCGCAAAACAACACTCTCAAACACACTACAGAGGTCACTGGTGTGTATAGGCCGTCCGTGTTTAGCAATGCAAAATTTAGTATATTTACAATATTTCCATGGCGTCATTTTGCTGATAGTTTCTCTGGAACTGTGTCTATAGTGTTAAACAAAAACACTGAAGAAACGTTTGTGTTGATAGCAGATGACAAAATATTAACCTCAGTATCATATTGGTATTGTCTAGAATTTGTGGCTGAATTACCACGTTTGCCTACTACTTAACCAAACCTAGGACTAATAAATAAAATATTATAATGAAAAAAGATATAGTTGATTTCAATCATATTTCAAAAGATATTCCAAAACAAGATGTAGACGCATTAATACAATACTACAAATATTATCATAAAAAAAACTTTGGTGCGTGAAAAAATGTTACAAATACTACAACAAAATACTTCGAATAATATCATATATACAGTTGTTATTGACCAGATCTGGTATACTTTCAAGTGGAGATCATTAAACCCGTTTTTGCTAATTATATCTGGTGTTGGTATTTCTATTTCAACAGCGTGTAAAAAGATTGAACCACTACTTGCAACTAAAAAAGATAGTTGCCAAACAGCCTTTATCACTTATAAAAAATTACTTGATAAGATACGATCTTACTTGTGTAGTATAAAATATGATTTGGACGATTTAATACGCGATTTCCGTATTATTGACAATATGTTAACAGATATTCTACCAATGAGGGTCAGCAAGTATGAAAAGATTATCAAAACAAGTATGAAATAATGTAAAATATTATCTAAACTTAAGATATAATATCACTTACCTGATTCACTTGGTTTAATACGTCCTTCTTCCTTGAAAGTGCATAACACAAGGACTATAAGAGAAATCTGACCACCTTTTATACTAGTGATTTGGAATGTTCTGGAAATATATGATTAAGTCTCCATATGACGTGTATATATGACTAAGGGATTTTAGTTACGTTCTGTCTGATTCAAGAACATCACGTGATTGAATTTAACACACCTCAGCACTTACCTAGCTCATTCGTTATAGAAATATTAATCTTTTCAGACTACACATACCGTTAAAAAGCTTGGCTAGCGCTCTATAGATGAAATTGATTAGGTAACAGATGTTACCAAGTCAAAGATATACATGTTATGGGCTAGGATCTGCCTTTCAATTTTATGTAAATCATTTCGGGTGGGAGTTTTAGGACATAGAGAAGGACAGAGAGAAAGAGTAATTTGTATTTGTTAGGAGGTCTCAGGGGATTTAAAAAAGGGTCCTTGGGCTAGATTTCTTACTTTTCTCTACTACTATCATGCTACATGTCTGCGGCATGATGCCCCAGTGCTAGACATCACTATAAACAACCATACTGCAGACATCGTAGTGATATGAATGAAAAATTGTTAAAGCTACGTTAACAATCATAACCGCATCACATCAACTTTATGATTTATCTTTCCCCCTCACCTCTATAGCATAAAGGACATACTAGGCAGAACGATGGCGTGGAAGAAAAAAGAAAATTTTGGTGTATTAAAACTATGAAATACAAATTACACCAAGTAACCTAAAAAAAATATGGTTCGACGTAACAATACTTGTGCACTTTCTTTGAGTTTTATCTACAGTTTTTATCAATGATACAAAGTTGCAAACCAGGTCGACATTACACCGGAAATTCACCAGTTACCAGGTACATACACTGTGATGTATATTATGCTTTGTTTTTGTTGTTGTTTCTTAAACAAACTATAGTGTTATCAACATCCATTAGTAATAACTATATATTAAAATTCCAAAACCAAAAGCTACCTATTTGAAGAGAGAGAGAGAGAGAGAGAGAGAGAGAGAGAGAGAGAGAGAGAGAGAGAGAGAGAGAGAGAGAGAGAGAGTTTATGGTCGGTGGTACTGTTACTAAGACAGAATAATCTTCTATGACTTAGATCAACTTTAAATATATTAAAATATTTGAATTACTTCTTGTTGGTTCGTCTTTTCGCTTTGTTTCTATTCCACATTAATTTCCATGAGCCGGAAATTGAATGGAATGGCGTACCTAACCAAATGTTTGTAGTTATCTGCATTTTGTTATTAAGACCATCTATCATGCAGTAATCAGTAGGGTGTGTTATATGGATTTAATCGATGTGAAGAAAAATAGAAAGAAGAAAAGAAAAGAGTCAACTTATCAAAATGCAAAGGTGATTGTGAATAGCCTCAAAAAACTGCATTTTGTTGCAGATTTTTTTTTTTAGGAATGTGAGTTCATTCTCTAGCTAAATACAAAGCTGACTGTAGTAAATCTTACTCCGTTCAAAGGAAAATATATGTATTTTTATGTGATATAACTAAAATATATGTACAGTATTACACTGTATAAATTTTTCATTAAATGGAAACTTGTTAAATCTAATTTCTTATATATATATATATATATATATATATATATATATATATATATATATATATATATATATATATATATATATATATATATATATATTCTATGGGGAGGAATAATACAAGTAAAAATACAAGTAAATGCTAATAATGGAATAATACAAGTGAATGCTAATCTTAATATCGCGACAAACGTATCTAGTTCCTACTTACGAGATGAATAGCTTGAAATGGTACGTGAGAGATTGGGGAGCGACTATTTCATTTTAGGAGTGGTAAGGTAGTTGGAATGCTTCCGAGAATAACAACCTCTAGTTTCAAATAGCCTAAATAAATAGTCTTGCAGTTATTAGTGGTATCACAACCGCCTATTATATTCATTATGTTGGACTTATACATGTAAATATATGTAGACAAAAATAATAATAAAATAACCAAAAAAACAGGCTCGAATAAAAGTCCCAGTTCAATATCCCCAATTTAAACCATCTCACATTTAATGATGCTGTATTAATTCGCTCTGTACTTTGGATAGTAGGCGTGAATATTTAGTTCATGTTGACACTGAGCATATACATTTACGTTGGATCGTAAGTTCTCATCACTCCGTTAGCTCTAAACAGCGAAGAAAAAAGCAAACAAAGAAAAAATTACTAAGAAGTATAGATTTCACCCTTAATGAACTGTGAAGTGTACACAGTACCACACTGCAGGTGGAAACCTCTCGTTATTTTTTTTTTGACACGTTGAGACAGCGAAATAACATACGCCTATCACTAAGCAGCAAGGTAATAAAAAGGATAAATTTCTCACAGCATTTCTAAGCTGTATGGGATAAAATAATACTACAATCTGATACACTTTTTGAGATACACATAATCGTGTTATTAAATAACGATGTAATATATATTCAAATATTTTCAAAATGAGTACAGCATGTCATTCAATTTCATCTCTCTCTCTCTCTCTCTCTCTCTCTCTCTCTCTCTCTCTCTCTCTCTCTCTCTCTCTCTCTCTCTCTCTCTCTCTCTCTCTCTCTCTCTCTCTCTCTCAGTAATGTAGAAAGCATACAAGGATTCCTTGTACATATGGAGAGAGAGAGAGAGAGAGAGAGAGAGAGAGAGAGAGAGAGAGAGAGAGAGAGAGAGAGAGAGAGAGAGAGAGAAGTTTATGTGTGTTAATATGTCTACAATTTTAATGTGACTACGCGTTTATCGGTGTACGCAAATCAAATCTTATGCTGGTGTCAGTAAGTTGATGATTGGGTGCAGGTCAATCAAGCAGCGTGTAGATTAATTTGTTCGCATGTGAGATAATTCCCACTCACTTCAGGACTAGCAATGTTTTTGTACATGCGAGGGCATTCTTACTCTTTTCATTCTTTAGAAGTATTGGGTTGTTCAGTATGCGAGGGTGAAGTGGCCACCCAAACGTCTTATTGCTTGGTAGGTTGTGTGTGTGTGTGTGTGTGTGTGTGTGTGTGTGTGTGTGTGTGTGTGTGTGTGTGTGTGTGTGTGTGTGTGTGTGAACATTCATACGAGTTAATAGGCTGCAATTACGATATTTTGTATACGTGGAACCATTTATATTATCACGTGGTTGCTATATCCTTTGTAAAATTGTATATTATCATTACATTCTTCATTATCCATAACAACAACATTATCCTCGTCACCAGAAATGTCCATGGATTGCATAACATGGAATATGCATTGTTCCCATGAAGGAAACTTTCAAAATTATAGCGAAAATAATAATTGCCTTTGTCGCAATAAATACATATTGTCCCCATCTCAACACACAATATTAATCTTATATCTTCTAATCTTATATCGTTTTAAATAGATAGCAACCAAATAAATAGTCAATTCAGCAAGAAATACAACTTTACACGAAAGAAGATTTATTTGTAAGCTGCATTGTGGAGATATGGAATAAAATCCATCCATCTGTGTTGGACTAATGAAGCAAAGATCATTTGCAGTGACAATCAGTAGGACTCGTTCACTCTATTTTCGATATGATGCTTAGATTCAATAAAAACAACAAACGTTTAGATGGTTTCAATGGAGAAAGTCGAGCACCATAAGCAATGAATCGCTAGCGTCCTGAATAGGGGAAATAGGGTCACTAACTAACCGGCTAATATATAAAAACACGTGTTGAACTAGTCTGAGCAAAAGATCGATTAAAAAAGATTTTAATTTATTCACATTTGATCCAAGACACCTTTATGCTTTACTTAATATCGATATTGACCATAACATCTCTCTCTCTCTCTCTCTCTCTCTCTCTCTCTCTCTCTCTCTCTCTCTCTCTCTCTCTCTCTCTCTCCCCCCCCCCGCTGCGGGTCCGGGGTTGTAGAATTAGCCCGCCGTGCCTCGCCAGGTGTCGTAAAAGGCGACTAAGTAGAGGCAACCTGTTTGCCGTGGGTTCCGACCCGTAACGGAGGAGGAAAGGATCCTGGTAGTTGCAACACACTACTTTGGCCTCTACTTCTCTTAAGACGGCTGGTCGAGATGGGCCCGGTCTCGACAAATCGGCTGGTCACGCCGAGCCCTAGGAAGTCTTAATTAACTCTCTCACCTCCTTTTACTTTATTTTACTTTATTCTTGTATCTCGCTTGATACCACCGTTGCCCCTACATTCTATTGCTATATCTTTTCCTTTCCATAATCTTAGAAGACTTCCTAGAAGGCGGTGGCTTAACGGGTCAATCGGGGGGGTAATTTTACTGACCTTCGAAATTGGCGACTTCAGGGTCAACTAAAGGTAATTTTGCCAACTGAGTATCGTATTTGTGTATCCCTGGCACTTTAAAAGTGTCCCCTTGTTGGGCCCCTTGGTGGGTGGGGAGCACGGGTGCTGAATCTTTCAAACTGCCATCATGGAGAATTTAAAAAAAACTCCCAAACGTACCAAAACTGTGTCATCAGAGTCGGGTGATGAACCATGTAGTGTGGAATCCTTTCCTCGCTTCATGGTCATCCATTCAAAAGACGAAACTAAACAACTTGCCACATTGTCACCATTTATAGTCGAAAAGACTATACTTGGATTAGTCGGCAAGCCAAAAAGTGTGAAAAAGCTAAGATCAGGTGACCTACTTGTAGAGTGTGAGCGCAAAGCTCAAACTGAAAATATACTGAAGATTAAATCGTTTCACGATATTCCAGTAACCTGCTCCGCCCACTCTACACTTAATACATCAAAAGGCATCATTCGTTGCCGTGACCTTGCTGGAGTCTGCGACAAGGACATCGTCGAGGGCATGAAAACTGAAGGTGTCACTGCAGTCCGTAGAATTCGTATCAAACGAAACAACAATCTGCAGGACACCAACACTATTATACTCACCTTTAATAAGCCCATATTACCTAAAGTGGTCAAGGTTGGCTTCTTACAAGTTAAGGTTGAGGTATATATACCAAATACCCTCCGATGTTACAAATGCCAAAAATACGGCCATCATGAAGACAGATGCTCTCGAAGCCAAATCTGTGGCCGGTGTGGCGACTCCTCCCACCGGGAATCAGAGTGCAAGGCCACTCCGCACTGCGTAAACTGCGGCAAAGAACATCATGCTAGTTCCAAGGAATGCGACACTTGGAGACAGGAGAAGGAAATCCAGAGGATTAAATATACTAATAATATTCCCTATCCAGAGGCCAGGAAGCTTGTTCAAGCTAGATCATTTTCCGGCCCATCCTTCTCAACTGTAGTAAAGAGCAGCCAGAAAGCAACGAAAGATGCACAAACTCAAACAAACCCGCCTGAACCCCATGCTGACTCAAACATCCCACACTATAGACCGCAGAAAAACTCTACATCGACGCAAACAACATTCAACATTACCTCACCACCAAAATCACCAAATAGCAAGAAAAGGCTTCAAACAAATAGGCATAAAAAAGGGTCTGATGACCCTATAAAAATACACAACAGGTTTGAAGACCTAGAGGACATGGATGCGGAGGAATTTGCTTCATGTCCTCAGGGTAACTCCAGATCCAATAACAAAAAATACACCCCCGTACTTCCTCCAGATAAATAACCAAATTATTTGCCACTCGAAAGGTCTAATATACAGCTGAAATGAAGAACACCATTTTACAATGGAATTGTAGAGGACTTAAAGCCAACTACCATGATATTCTTCTGCTTTTAGATGAACATGATCCTGCAGTACTATGTCTTCAGGAAACATTTTTGAAAAATACAGACATCACACTTAAAAAGTACTCCCTGTTTAACCACTACTCTCAGAATGTTGACAGGGCCTCAGGGGGAGTCTCTGTTATTGTGAACAATAGAGCCCCTCATAAGGTCATTCCTCTAAACACAAATTTACAAGCCATTGCTGTAAGCGTCACTCTTCAGCGAGTGATTACATTTTGTTCTATTTACTTACCACCAAACACTAACCTAGTCCCAAACGAACTAGATACCCTTGTGCAACAACTTCCTGCACCATTTGTTTTACTCTGAGATTTTAATGCCCATAATATTCTATGGGGATCAAATCATATAAGTGATAGAGGTCACAAAATTGAAGACTTTATTTCTAGACACGATCTGTGTCTCTATAATACCAAAACACCTACATACCTACACCCAGGCACGGGTACATACACATGCATCGATTTGACAATTTGTTCTCCCTCGCTGCTTTTGGACTATGAATGGAAGGTCGCTGATGATCTCCACAGTAGCGATCACTTCCCAATCTCACTTGTAAATCTTAACTCTACAATTGATGAAGTAATTCCACAATGGAATTTAAAGAAGGCTGACTGGGTCAAGTTCGAAATACTCTGCAAAACTAGGCTGAATGAGGACACAGTTTTCAATGTTAGCGATCCCATTCAGCTTTTTACATCTATTCTAATAGCAATTGCAGAAGACTCTATTCCCAAGTCCTCTACCAACTGTAAAAGAATCTTAAAACCTTGGGTCACTAAGGAATGTACGGAAGCCATTAGACTACGTCGAAAAGCACTAAACAAATTTAATAATCATCCGACGCCCGAAAACTTAACTATATATCGCATTGCCAGAGCCAAAGCTCGTCGCACAATCAGGGAAAGTAAACGAGCATCATGGAAGAAATATGTTTCTTCTTTAAACTCTCGTTCCTCTGTTCAGAAGGTTTGGGATACTGTACGCAAAATAAACGGAAAGAACAAACAAAACCCTCTCCGACAACTGCAACTAAACAATAACAACTTTAATTCAAAACGTGACATTGCAAATACTCTTGCTGACAGTTTCTCCAAAAATTCATCATCATCTAATTATACCGAAGCCTTCCAAAAACTTAAAGCTCAAAAAGAAAAGTCACGTTTAAAATTCACATCCAAGAACTCGGAAAATTATAACCAGTTGTTCTCATTATCGGAGCTTAGGGAGGCTTTAGATAAGGCCCATGATACATCCACTGGGCCTGATGAAATACATTACCAGTTTTTGAAACACCTTCCAGAATCATCATTAAAAACTCTTTTGAAACTCTTCAATGATGTATGGATTATTGGTAATGTACCCAAAAACTGGAAAGAAGCAATTGTAATACCAGTTCCCAAACCCGGTAAAGATAGCGAAGACCCCAACAGCTACCGACCAATTGCACTGACAAGCTGTGTGTGCAAAACAATGGAACGAATGATCAATTCTCGACTACTCTGGTACTTAGAAGCTAACAATTTAATATCTCCTTTCCAAAGTGGCTTTCGATATGGACAGAGTACTAATGATCATCTTATTCGACTAGAAATATTCATTCGTGATACCTTTATCAAAAAAGAACATTTAGTAGCGGTATTTTTTTATTTAGAAAAGGCCTATGACACAACATGGAAGTACGGGATACTAAAAGACCTGCACGATCTGGGTCTCAAAGGCCGTCTGCCCTCATTTATCTCTAATTTTCTCTCTGACAGGGAATACAAAGTTCGAGTGGGCTCTACCCTCTCCGATACACACCAGCAAGAGATGGGTGTGCCCCAGGGCAGTATTTTATCTGTGACGCTTTTTAACATCAAAATCAATAGTATCACCAAATGCTTAGCTCCCGGTGTTGACTGCTCATTATATGTTGACGATTTTTTAATTTGTTATCGCTCAAAACACATGCATACAATTGAGAGGCAACTCCAGCAAAATATCAATAAGATTCAAAGTTGGGCCAGTAATAACGGTTTCAAATTTTCAAAATCAAAAACAGTATGCATGCATTTTTGTCAGTTGCGAAGACATCATGATAACCCTAAACTCACGCTGGATGGAACACTTATTCCAGTTGTTGAGGAAACAAAATTCTTGGGTGTTCTATTTGACAAAAAGCTGACATTCATACCACACATTAAGAATTTGAAAGCTAAATGCTTAAAAGCCTTAAATTTAATTAAAGTAATTGCTCACACTGATTGGGGTGCTGATAAAAAAGTCCTCCTTAATTTGTATAGAACATTTATCCGTTCCATCTTAGACTATGGATGCATTGTTTATGGTTCAGCTAGGAAGTCTTATTTGAAAATGCTTGACCCAATTCATCATCAGGGAATAAGACTTGCTCTAGGAGCATTTAAGACATCTCCGTGTGAAAGCCTTCTCGCGGAAGCGAATGAACCACCTTTATCGCATCGCAGAGAAATGCTTTCTGCACATTATGCTCTTAAGTTGCGATCCAACCCTCTGAACCCTGCTTTTTCGGCCGTTTTTCATCCAAATTACAAAGCTTTATACGTAAATAAACCAAATGCTATACCTTCATTTGGTATTAGAATATCATACTGCTTTGACCAAATCAAATGTAATCTATCTTTAATCCAGAAAACCTTTGTCTCGAAAACACCACCTTGGCTCATTAAGCAACCGCAAGTGAATTTTACGTTACACGATCGGAAAAAATCTGAGACAAACCCTATCCTATTCATGAATTCTTATCATGATCTACTCAATGAATTTACACATTATGCTAGATTTTATACTGATGGATCAAAGGTTGCTGATAAGGCTGCTGCAGCCTTCGTCAGTGGCAAACACATAACTAAAGAGCGTTTGCCAAATGATGCATCCATATTTACAGCGGAAATCAGAGCAATAGACCTTGCTCTGACATTTATCGAAACTAATCATATTCTAAATAGTATTATCTTCTGTGACTCATTATCAGTGCTTCAGGCGCTACACAATATCAAACTAGATAATCCACTATTGGTGAATGTTTTGATACAAAAAACTCTGAGCTTAGTGCCTCATGCAATATAGTATACTGTTGGCTACCTAGCCATATTGGTATTAGAGGTAACGAAGAAGCAGACCGGGCTGCTAAGATGGCCCTAGCTTTAGAACCATCGGATTTTAAATTACCATATTCTGATTTTAAACCTTGTATCAAAAAGTATCTACGTCAAAAGTGGCAGGTATCATGGGATGATGCAATCAATAACAAACTTCATGCCATCAAACCAATCTTGGGAGAATGGACTCCTTCCTACAGAACTATTCGTAGGGAGGAGGTTGTCATTGCAAGAATCAGAATCGGTCATACATACATTACCCACTCACACATACTAAAAGGTGAAGATCCACCAGAGTGCGTTCCTTGCAATGTACCATTTACTGTTAAACACTTTATGACCACGTGTTCCGACCTGCAACCTACGCGTGATAAATACTACAATGTACACGACATGCAGGAACTTTTTGATACTATTCAAATCACTAGTATTTTAGAATTCCTAAAGGAAGTAAATCTTTATTTTAAACTGTAACTTTTTATGACCTTACCCAAACTAATTTTTAACTAATACAAATACCAACTATTATTTACATCTTTTCATCAAGATACATCATTTACATCTCCCGTTGATCGGGAACCAATATCTTTAACTGTTACCAACATTTACCATTTTATATTTATCTACTATGGATTTTTTACTATATCGCTGGTCGATATTGAACCTTTTTACAAATATGACCTACTGTATGGCGCTAAATAGCCTAAAAGTGCTGGTGCGCCGTTAAAATTCAATCAATCAATCAATCACTCTCTCTCTCTCTCTCTCTCTCTCTCTCTCTCTCTCTCTCTCTCTCTCTCTCTCTCTCATGATTGTCTTTTGTCCAAATCTCTATTTTATCCATTGGTTGTTTCCCCATCATATATCGATCGATCAATCATCGATTTATCGAGAGAGAGAGAGAGAGAGAGAGAGAGAGAGAGAGAGAGAGAGAGAGAGAGAGAGAGAGAGAGAGAGAGTTATGCTATTTATTTTATGGCATCTAATTGAACGACAAAGAGTTCTTTTTTCCGTGGCAAACTACAAATATTTAACAAGCCGCATCGTGTGATCTCTACTCTCAGCTTGCGAAAGCATCCATAGAGAAATGTGTACTCCTGTTGGCTCTTTGGCAAGAAACTCTGATTTAGCCCTGACTGTCATTTTATCTATCGTCATCATTAACCAATATATACATGTGGTGATATTCTATAATTTGCAAAGACTAACCATCCTTCCGTATATCCAGTTTTCTCATGGTTTCTTAGACGATCTTGTGACCTTTTTCATTTTGTTACAGCTTGAAATACGTAGGCCCTTGTTTTTCGACATGCTTGGCTAATCCCTTATGAAACGCTTGGTGGTACTGGTAACAACGTTACTCGAATTCAATAACAATCGATTTCCTGATTAACAAAAGATAACATAGAGGAATATTTTTTCTTACAAAATATTACTCCATCCTAAAGGTACCTATAAGAGAGTTAATGCACCATGCAGACGCTAATATAATTTGAAACTGTCCCAGCTAATTTCAGCACGATGTGACCATGTTAGTTCAATGACAGCAACTAAACAAAATCAGCGAAAATCTGAAACATTCTCTCTTTTGCCGTCCTCGTTCGTCTTTGAGTTTGTATGTCTGTTTGTTTGCCTCTCTCGTGATTTACATTCATTCGTTCTTTCCTTTGCAATTATTGGACTTTGGGAAGATTTGACCTTAATATATCAATTTTGTTCCTATTTAAACATTTGCTTCTGATACCAGTAGGTTGATTGGTTGATATTGTCTTATTCCTCCATTTTCTCAAGATTTTAAGACAAAGTATAGAGAAATGCAATGCAATATATTGAATCACAAAAATGTGGATTCGTTACTTATAAAGTCTTCTGAATTTTTTAAAAATATAATTGCAGAGAACATATATGCTTCAACATTTTAAAGTAGAACTACACCAAAACAAAATATTAAAAATAGTATCCTAATCATTCTGTAGTCCAGTACAAATATTACAAAGTACAAAGTCCTTATATTCTGTGTAAGTTTCATTAACACAATAATACTATTCGCATGACATTATCTTTGACCCAGCCCCGTTCGCATTTCATATCTCAGAGCAAATTATTATATTACTATTATGTTGTTGTTGTTGGGTTTAACGCCATTTTCAGCACACGATAGGCTATTCATGGCGGTCTGTATTAATGGTGGAGGAAGAAACCGGGAAATCACCGGAAAGAACCACCGACCCACGAGAAGCTACTGGCAAGCTTTCTCACATATCCACATTCGCCGAATCCTAGACTCGAACCCACGCAGACAGAGGTGAGATGGCAGTGATCCGTAAAGGACAGCGCTTTAGGCCACTCGGCCACTCAGGGCCCCTATTAATATTATGAATAATTTATCTAACATTTAGTTTCGACAATATTTAGATTTTTGGATGTAGATGTAATAACGTGGCTGGAATGTAACATTTTAATTTGAACAGTTCACACCGGAAGTCAGTTTACATTGATTGAAAAGCTGATGAATTCCGAAACTAGAAGGGAATACAAGTTTAACTGCGAAAAAAGAAGCCATAGTATTAAGGATAATACAGAACGTTATGAACAAATTTTAATACTTGATGCTAACTTGACGTTGAGGTGAACCAAACTCCAAAGCAACAATATAACCAAATATTGAAAGAAAGCATACAAAAAGGGAGATGCTGGGTGCAACATACACGCAAGCACACCCACACCCACACACACACACACACACACACAGAGGCAGACCATGGAATATTTAATTAACATCATGGTATACGGTAATATGGCACATTTTATACTTAAAATCCTATTGGACACCTTCACACCGGTTTGCAAGGATACGATAATGTGAGTAATTTTGATTGTCTATGTGAAATATACTGGATGGTTAAAATGACATGAAGTGGGATGTGTGTATGTATATAAACACCCAAAGAAATTCAATATTGTTTGACATGGCATGAAAAACAGTCGTCGTGAATTATGTTTTAAAGGAAATACATTATCCCACATGGTGTCAACTTCTGCAAATAAAGCAGGGTTTTCTTTAGATCCACACTCCCTTGTGTGTGTGTTTGTGTATATATATATATATATATATATATATATATATATATATATATATATATATATAGATATATATATATATATATATATGTATGTATGTATGTATGTATGTATGTATGTATGTATGTATGTATGTATGTATGTATGTATGTATGTATGTATGTATGTATGTATGTATGTATGTATGTATGTATGTATGTATGTATGTATGTATGTATGTATGTATGTATGTATGTATGTATGTATGTATGTATGCATGCATGCATGCATGCATGCATGCATGCATGCATGCATGCATGCATGCATGCATGCATGTATGTATGTATGTATGTATGTATGTGCTTGTGAGTGTGTGTGTGTGCTTGTTTGTGTGTATAGGGTTGCAAACACGATGTCAGAAAATTGGAGATTTTCACGGGCAATGCTATATGAACCAGATGGGTATGACTTGAATTTAAAATATGTTCAATTATGAACGTTTGTCTTCACCATTTGCACGTAGATGATGTATTTGACCTATGTAAACGCCCATTTATTTCATGTTTATTCACCTTGCAAAGTTTTTTGCAGGTAATTAAATACATGAAAGGGCGTGCGAACATTCAAGGAGATCAGAGCAGCATCATATAAAGGGTTGAATAGATTTACCTATGAATATTTTGAAGGTAAAAACAGACGAGAGAATGATTCAAACAATAAGCTCACAATACAATGTTTGCAAATTATTAAAGCTAGCGATTGATGTTCAGTATTTCGCGTTGATAATTGTTTAAACTGTCCTTTGAGTTAAGCAGTTATTCTGCTAAACTTTCTAAAAGAAAATTATGGTATTACTGGACGTGATGGAGAAAGAAGATTCAGGAGGAGACAAACAAACCGGTATAAATTGTTGATCTCAGGCGATTCACAAGATCGTAAGCAAATTTTGAAGACTGACCTTGTATCCAGAAGACACAGCTTATACTGCAACAAACCATCAAATATTTGCATACAGCCACTGTTTTTTAATAGTACCTCCCCGAATCAAGCACCTACCCAAACACTTGATATTGAACGGTTTTGTTAACATTAACACATTCGTACTCTGTATGGTTGCTCTACACATCAAAAAATAACACTGAAATTGTTCAGAACAACATTGTTGCTTACGGATTGTTTTTCCATGTTTGTTAAACACATAATCATAGACCCAACATATAAATTTGCATGGACTTCTTGAATTTTCATGCTTTCATTATACATAAACGATGGAGTAGCGAGCGCAGCTTCAGCACATGAGCGTGTTGTGTGTTGAGCGGATCACTGAAAACAACTCATCACCATGTGACTGTCCCGTTCTAAACAAACATAATCCACTATTGGCAAGGTTATCAGGAGAGGATAGCAGTAACAGAGACAATGCAATGGCGACTTTGTATCATCGACTTAATCCGCATATATCCAGTGGCGTCATTAGGGTTGGTGTCACCCAGTGCGGTAACTCCTGATGTCACCTCCATGTCCCACCTTCCTGCTTAAAAATTCAAAAATTGTATAGACTGTAATTTTGGTGTTACCCCCTCTGATGATGTCATCCGGTGCGATCCGCAAACCCCCTAGTGACGCCACTGCTCGTAATCATACATACAAAGGAACAAGTGTAAAATCGAATGATACCAAAGTAGGTGTTCTAAATTGTCTAAATAGATGATAACAAATAAAAATTCCAGCATGATAATTGGTGTATCTTTTTGTCAAAATAATTACTTGATAAAACAATACCACTTTACTAAGAATCACAATCGGACTTCACCTACACATGGTCAAGGAGGTAATTTTATTAATAATGATATGTTGTTAATTTATCTTTCTTATTTGTGTCACAAGGTATTTGTGCAATGAGATCTAGTTTCCATTTACCATTTCGCAGAATGTGGATCTGTCACAATAAGCGGTCGCACCTATATTATTATTCAAATATTTAAACTGGTTAAAACAAGATAGTAGGTAGACTTGCTTCTGGATATTTATCAGTGGCGACCATCTAGGGGAACAACACACAGGAAGCTAACGGGCAAAAAAGGAATATAAAGCCTTTGTATTCTGAAACTGACTGTATATTGTTATAAAAGAAGTTCATTCAAGTTAAACAAATTTAAAAGTAAACCACCTTATTAAATATTACAAAGAAGCAGCGCAACACAGTTACCTGTAGAAAAAAATCAATACTGGATGTTTGTAACTTCAACGGCTCTTAAGAAATTGGCATGAACCAATTTGATAACTTTAATTCACTTGATAAAGTGTGATTTTTGAAGAACTTAATCATTTGAAGTCTATGAAAACTTAAGGTTCTGTCTTTTAAATATTTGTGCAATATTATCATCATAATTCAGGTGAAATTATGGGAATATAAGCAGCTGAAGGTAAGACCATTTCACAGATTTAATATCTATTTTCAAATGTATTCACAAACATCATGTTTGCTGTTTAAACAGAAGCAATAATGTTTATTTTTTTAAATCAGAATTATTGTTATTTCCTATAAGAGAAATGTGCAAAGAGTTTTGGGGTAAAGTAAGTGTACACGTGTATGATGCCACGAGGCTTAAAAAACCTTTGCACAAGACTGTTATTATTCAATTACTACAAAATTATAACTTATAAAATCCCATCAAAAATACGTGCACATTTATATGAAGATATAAATCTCGCAAGATACGCCCATACAGTAAACTTGGTAGATGTAATATAGATTAGGTGCTTGGACGCTTATTTCTAGATATAAAAAAATATTTCCTTATATTCTACTTTATAGTGCATTCATGCATTTGTATTACACACCCTCTTTTGTGACCGTCTTTATAAACTTCCCCGCTTCGGTCTTTTTAAAAAAAAAAATTATTTTTTATATATTTTTTGGGGGGGGCGGTTGATGAGCGGTTGGGCGGAATGATTCTGCAAGGTTCTATTTGGTGATGTTAACGGCATCGATTCATGCAATGATGACCATTGCCTGCCAAGAAAGTGGGAGCTATATGAATTTCACAAAGAAACAAAGATACTGCAGACCTGGGCTGGCTGCGAATATCGAATCCGAAATCTTGCTTTTAAAAGTCGGATGATCAGTCGAATGAACCACTGCTACTATTTATTTATTTATTTGTTTAGTTAGTTTGTAATAGTGTTATTATTATTATTATTATTATTATTATTATTATTATTATTATTATTATTATTATTATTATTATTATTATTATTATTATATTTTTATTAATATTATTATTATTATTATTATTATTATTATTATTATTATTATTATTATTATTATTATTATTATTATTATTATTATTATTATTATTATTATTTGCAACACTGGTTAGTAGCATATTTTGGACATTGATCATATAGTATATAACATGATCATTTTTGGTATTAGACTCCTGTGTCAGTTTCGCATCTTTTAAAGAGTTTGATCATTATATCTGCAGTACACTGGAAATATGTATCTCAGTTTATTACAGTCTGAAAATTAAAACGTTTTGAAGATGGTTTAACTTCTTAAGCTGGCAGCAACTAGAACGTTCTTTTGAAATCAAATGTTATATCTACAGAAAATACCTTAAGGATCCGTGCGATGTGCAATTTGACTACCAATACCTTTTAAAGTATTTCACTGAAGAAAAAAAATTATCAGTATGCCTCCATGTTGAGGGTCAGTTGAATTTAAACAACCTTTTCAGAAACCACTAAGCTTGTTTGTTAAAGTTTCAGAAGAAGTTGTTCTTTAGATCTCAATGTTGACAATGGTTTTAAATGATAATAACTATCCAACGAAAACAGCATTTTGAGCCCTGATATAAAAGGGGCATATCGGATATCAATTAGCTCCGTTACTAAAAAAATTCGTTTGAACGTTTTCAGTACTAATTAATCCCTACGTCTGGTTATTTGTTCCTGTAATTTAAATATAGAGTCAACAGATTGCAAATATTTAAGCTCCTTATACCCAAAATAAATATTTAATAAAGCTTAAGAGCGAACTATTTTGTGTAGTTTGTAAAGTGACTCGCCCATACAAAGATATGGTACGTAAATAACTTGGCAAACGGAACTGTCCGTCATATCATGGTTTATCGAGATTTATGTTTTGATTTAATTAATATATGCTTCAAAACGAGTGTGGCCAAGGAGAAAATAACACTGAAAGGTTATGAACCCATTAAGCAGATTAAAATTGCGTTTTTAAATTCCTCCAGAATGGAACAATCGAGTGTTGAATATTCATTTATTGACATAACAAGGTATACCGAAAAGCGGAAGAGGGCATTTGCGACTTTTATAAAACATGCAATGCGGTTCATGAGTCTTCATTTAAAATGAAATGTATAAAAAACAATTGAATACTTTGGGTCTTGCTAGAACAATTTCTAGCCAAAGATTGAAATTATTTGACTGGTTTAATCAAGGTATACAAACATTTAGGTATTTAAAGATACTATATACTAATGTGGTGATTGACACTGAAATAGTTTCGGATACCTCAGCCAAATTGTTTCTGCATCATAAAATTATGACTTAATGAGGTTTAATTATGCGTGTTGCATGAATACATGTTTTGTCATGAGTGTATTATTTAACATATTAATCGTGTGATGAAACCAAATAGTATTTATGGGTTTGGAAACTCTTCCAAATATTCGCATAAAATATAAAGCAACTTGGTATTCATTTAATAATGAAAAGAAAACATAAGCGAGGAGTCAATAAAAATCAGTATCAATTGAAGTAAAGAGAGCCGGTTAGTGCACCGCTCCTTCCTTATGGCCACACACAGGTCGCATCCAGTTAGTAATCGTTAAAGGTTAGAATGCGAGGTGGGAATCGTTTCTTGCATGTCTAGGCTAGCCAGGGTCGGCGGTGTCTATGTGACAGTGAGAAAAAAACATTTAGCTGCATTTTCTTTGGAAGAAATAGCCAATAACTAAACCCAAGAGTACAGCTCAAACTACACAAACCACCACATGAATAAGTAAATAGGTAAATAAAGGTCACACATATAATCCGTTAGCGTCTACTCGGTTCAGTTTGAGTAGATTATACTCTGCAGTCATTCAAGCACGACACGTGACTGAGTTGCTGTGCGTCTAATATTACAAACGTGTAATGTTTGGCGTTATCAATATCCTGCACCTAGTGCACTGGATAAAGGTTACATGGGATTGACTTCATATGATTGTTATGTGACATTGAATAGCAAACAAATAGCTCGTAAATTCGTGAATTCTGCTGGCTCTAAAGATGCATTTAACACTTTTAACAAGAGCTGTGAAACCCATACAAAATTCACTCTATCAAATTGTGTCCTAATATATTTTTAATAGAATTTCAATGCAAAATGTAAAATCGTCTACGGCTGATGCATTGTCATTCTAATCGATTATGGCTGATGTATTGCCATTCTAATAGACTATGGCTGATGTGTTGACATTCTAATCGACTACGACTTCGTCTACTATCCTTTCATTGTTTAGATCTACGATCATTCATAAATCTGAGAAGTCCACGTTAAGCTTGAAGCATTAAAAATGAATTGTATGCCTATTTAATATTTTATGGCCAATGCACAGCTTACTGTGCTCATTTTCATTCAATTGTAAACTGAATTCAATATTAAATCCTCGGTCTAGAATCATCTGTCAACTTTCACTATGAGTTTCATTGTATGACCTACATGCTGAAATACCGAATGCGCATTTGCTTGACATTATTTAGAAGCAATTTATGTATATATGAATCTATTTTAAAGACACATAAGCAATATCCAGATTTACTCCTAAAAGCAACGGTAAGCATTCGAGAACATGCACCAAAATGCAAACGATAAGAGGTACAGGCATGGGAAACCATTCCACAAAAGGCGTGCATAACAAAGGCTGCATCCTAAATGAGACAATTGTTTAATATATAAGTTCATATTTTTAAATATAATCTGCGGTTTAGACAATAAAATCAAGATATTCTCTTTTCGGACACGGCTGTGTCTGCAGCATTTAGAAACATTTATGAACGTGTACAAACTTTACAATAGCGGAAATGTTATAATCAAAATTACCTGAACTCAGCGTTTACCGTCATCTAAGCATTAAGTTTACTGACTTTCTGACTGCTATTATAATTTTTTAAACTCAATCAGCACGCAACCGTTTCAAGTTTCATGTTTAAAGCTTGCAATATCATGATACGGTATTTATATTCTATTTTTTACTGGATCTGACACTTAAGGTAAAACGTCCCTTGCATCTATTTTGTTAATATTTGTTACATATTCGGATATGCAGCTGATGAGACAAATAGATCATGCATAGGAACGCAATGTGTGCGCATGCGCATATGATGCTTTTGTAGAGACTTTGTTTATAACTAAAATACTGTACATCGGCATTAAAAACTAAAAATGTGGTTTCGTTAATACAGTATCATTTTATACAGATCGTACAAAATGCATTTTTAGTTATATTTAATCAGAAATGTTAGTAGAAGAACCGAATCAGTTTATAAAGTGTGCTCTACACACGGATTTCGTCAGCATTGGTTTTATTTTGAGTTGTCACATTCGAAAAACAAATCATATTTTGTTAGGAAAATAATTAAGTGAAAAATATTACTAAACATCCTTCTTCAACAGAAATGTATAAATATAATATTATTGAGGTATATAGTCTAGCATTACTGTAAGCTACTTGCATGTGTGCGGCTTACCACATTTATAGCATTGTACATACTTATCGTTCAGGATGATTTACAAGGAATATTTTTTACAGCCCTGATCCAGCTGGGATGAGGACTCAAATCAAACCAATTGGTCATTCATGTACATGGATGTAATAAATGGTTTGATTCCTGAATTTCTCTACGCTTTATCCTAATAAATGACACCATTTAGTCACAAAGTAAGATAACGCATAGACGTGTAAATAGTACATCCCGTCCATACACACTCCAGGAAAACTTTATCAGTTTTTATCTCATAGGTGAAACAATCGTTGTCATTATGTTTATATGAGTAAATAGCTGAAATTAAACTGAAATTTAGTGCCTTCTAAATTTCTAAGAACCACCGACCAACTGGAGTTTCTGGAAATCTTTCTTTCTTATCACTATTGATCCTACCTGGACTTTATCCTACGCTGATATTACTCTAAGCTACACGTGACTGATTTGTGAGAGCTTGTGTCCTTAGAGATCTCCTTCACGAGAGAGAGAGAGAGAGAGAGAGAGAGAGAGAGAGAGAGAGAGAGAGAGAGAGAGAGAGAGAGAGAGAGAGAGAGAGAGAGAGAGAGAGAGAGAGAGAGAGAGAGAGAGAGAGAGAGAGAGAGAATGGACATCAATTGAAAGGATAATGAATACGTTTTGGAACACATGCCCCAATTTAGCAGTTGATTTCCTTGCACGCACACTTTGTTTACAGACGAAGATTTTCTGATAAATACTTTGCATAATTTTCTTCAGGTTAGCTTTAATTTCCAAATAATGACATTGTCGGTTAAAAGTTGGTATTAATATATAATTGTGTTCAACTTTTCTTTCTGAAAGTGATTATCCAACTGACAAAAATATTTACCACAGTGTTTAGCTGTGTAAATTGTAAATCCACGATATTTACTTGAATTTACTTTGAAGAGATGGCAAACCAAGTTTTTTTTGGGGGGGGGAGGGGGATTAGATACATGAAGAAGGCACGTGGTTGCAATAAAAACATATTATTTTTAGAAATAAATAATAGTTAGAAACATAATATTCTTGTGTTGTAAGCTTGAATTTTCCACTACACGTTCATGAGAGTCTATTGATGAGTAATACATTATTTCATTAGAGGTATTGAATTCAAATCCGCATCTTTCTTTATTTTAAAATTTAGCTATAAATCTATTTTCTTTTGTAACTGTAGTTACTAAAAGCTTTCTTACGGACCCTCATTAGTTGAGCCGGAGACTAGAACCTACGAGAATAGGGATGAGAAGGCAGTAAGCGGTAAAGGCGAGCGCTTTAGACCACTTCGCCACCATGGGTCTCTCACGTAAATGTATCGTAGTAAATGGACGACAAATTGGTCTGATTAAGTTAACTGACCTAATATCGAAAGGTATGATATTGAGGTAAGTGAATGCATTATGAATGCAGATCATATTTTACTCTGTCTACATTCTAGACAGATTTATATGCTGGTTATTGGGGTGGGGTGCTGTCACATTTGCTACGCCCCAGCTAGCACGTCGTACCTAAACAAGCTATAATCCAGTCTATAGGGAATATTTCTGCGGCGTGTGTTTGAGGTCCATAGCCGCGGGACGAGTGGTAATCTCTTACACAATGTTACAACACCGGCAGGAGACCCGGAATCTTGAATCGGCGCAGATCACGTCATTTCACACCTATTGTTAGAGCTTGGTCCTAAGATCAGATTGAAGTCAGCTGGATGTTCTCTTCCGTCCCCATGTTGATATACAGCGAGAGGGACATTGTGCGCTAAGTTTGATTGGTTAGGTCCACAGCGATGTCCAACCAAAAATTGAGATAGAGGGCGTAATTACAATTGGACACGAATCATACCTTTCAGCTTGTAGGCTGAGGTTAACCTTGAGAGATTGTTGATCAGTAGGGCTACTTCGAGGAAGCCAATCGTAATTTGGCGGTAAACCTAAAGGTAGATTCTAATTAAAGACAAATCATCTAAAAGGTCAGTAAGGTATCTGCTCTATTTTTAACGAGTATTGCAGAAACATAATTGTAATTATTTGTAGTATGTATACTTAATTACTAGCATCGTTAATGTGTGGAAATACCTTTGTAGTGTTTCATTTGCATGCGTAGTAGAGAATGGGGCTTGAGTTTTACGTAGAGAATTATGCAGATTGTTAGCTTGTGGTAATAATTAATTTTGTAATTCACTTTGAGTTTCCTTGGTAGTAAACCAGTGCATTTACTAATGCGTTATGTTATAAATTACCCATGCTTGAATTGTGAGTTTGGGAAATAGTTGAAGTATGTACAATTAGTTATATGGACGTGGGCATATATCAGCATATGCAATTTAATATGTGTGTACTATGCATGAGTGTTAGGTAAAGGAACGCGTCTCATCAATGTGAGAGTGTTTAGCACAACAGGATTAGGAATATGTATTGATATGACATAATAATTGATGTATGTATGAGAAGTAATTGGTACGATTCAGACAATTGATAACGAAAAGGAAGGAGTCCGTAGAGTAACACTCATTCTAAACATTCGTAATTTAGATAGTTATATGACGTGGCACGTGAATCAATCAATGCCGAATAAGGAAAGATATGCAAAACATGTAGTAAGATGAAGAATAAAAGAGTGGTGGTGGATCCAGGGGAAAGACTCAGGTGTCAGAGTGATAATTAGTCCGTTGGTTGTCTGGTATCTTTATTTAAATGTAGACCAACCAGCGGAAAGATCAGCGTATTATGTCTAAGTTTACACAGCATGAACAACGAATTGACATAAGATCATAAAGAGCATATACTAACATTGATGTATATGTGATGTATTACAGGTATTCTGGTTTGCAGAAGTTTGTTCCTGTGGTACGAACCACGGTACTTTTCGATGTGTTGGTACTAGTAATTTCAGTTAGCAAGACATGTACGAAAATTCCTGAGTAATCTTGTTACGAATTTGATGATATTAACAGTTCGTTTCCATTCTACATTGCAAAGTAATCATTGCAAATAATCATTATTTTTATGTAACAAAACTGTTGCATTCCAGACCCTAATTTGAATATTCCAATAAACCCCACATTTATGATCTCATGTTACATATGCCATAGCGGTAGCGAAAAGAGTTGTTATGAACGATTTTCGGGCCGAATTAACATTCTGGAAACGAAATCGGATTGTTAAGATAAGAAAAAGAAGTCATTTTTATCAGTCATTTACATTCTGACCTACAAGGTATGGAAACGAAATCGGATTGTAAAGATAAGAAAAATAAGTCATTTTTATCAGTCATTTACATTCTTACCTACAAGGTATGTAATATCAGTATAACGAGTTTGATGCAGAGTATCAGTTATATAATAAGCTTAATCATCCCACTTTTGTCACAGTAGATTACAACGTACGCAACAATTAATACACTTAGAGCAAATGCGTCTACTATAAGTTAGCTGGATTTTCTCGTTTGGTGGGGTGGGGTTGAATATTTATTTGAGGAATTATATATATATATATATATATATATATATATATATATATATATATATATATATATATATATATATATATATATATATATAACTTGTTTGTCAGAATATAACACGATCTACTGCTGTACTTGCTTGCCATAAATCAGATTAATATAGTTTCCATTAATGACATATGGAATATTTTTAAAAATCTAATTGTCAGGTCACTGTCTCATTACAGCAAATTATAGATGCCTCCCGATAAGGTAACTCTCAGACGATACAAATACAAATGGAGTTAACATACGTATCTCGGTATGTTCAGAAATACCGCAGTATATATCGTCTTACTAAATTACTCGCGGGATCCAGCTCTAATCACTGGTCTTGTTTGGATCATAAAACTTGTTGTGTCGTATCTAAATATATGAAAGTCTCACATTTAACATATTTGATACAAAAGTGAATATATGTTAGTATAATTATTCAGTTCTGCAGATCGTACTTAGAATATATGTCGATTGCTGCCTGTAGCTGTGATTCGGACCTGCTAGGCTATTTGCGAAACAAGGATTAAACGAGTGATCGCGAATGCATCGAAATATTTGTTTTGATTGGAAGCTTTTGCTCTGTCCTACAGCCAATCCGCTCGCAAATAAAAGCAATGTATATCGAAAAGAGTCCTATTACAATTTTGCGGAAAATAATTCTGGTAAACGAAAGAGATTGCATTATATTTCTTAGATCCCTACATCAGAGACATTATTTTCACTCGTGAATAGCTAGGGTGCTCTATGGGCACTGACATGGACAATCTGATTAATCTGATTAAAGCGAGTGTTTCTTTTCAAATCACTATTTCAACGTCTGTAATTAGTTCACGATTTAGTCCTCGTCACTGTTGGTTGATTATTCTGTCAGTTATGTAATATTATGGAGAGAGAGAGAGAGAGAGAGAGAGAGAGAGAGAGAGAGAGAGAGAGAGAGAGAGAGAGAGAGAGAGAGAGGAGAGAGAGAAAGAGAGAGAGGAGATAGAGAGAGAGAAGAGATAGAGAAAGAGAGAGACAGACGGAGAAAGAGAGAGAGAGAGAGAGAGAGAGAGAGATGGTGACGGGGTTGGTGGATAAAGATAACATACTGACTTAGCAACCAACAAACACTGAGGGAAATAGATAGGGCATTTGGAGATTTTGCATATAGGTGAAAATTTGGAAATAATACAACCGTTATGTTGGTTAAAAAATAAAGCAAAGAGACGTAATCAAACAGATTGCAGTGTGTGTATGCCTTGGAATTTACCATTCGGCCTAAGTGTAGCCACATGCTATTGCAAATTAGGTTGTTTAGTGTATAATATGATTTACCCAATTATTAATTACCCCATCGGCCATATTGCTTTCGGACAAATATATGATACAGCGTTCAGTAAACCTTATTGTTATTTTCAATTTTATCTGAGTGGCAACATTGCGTGTAGTGAAATAACGGTCTTTGAAATAATTATTGTGAAATAATATTGTTACGGAAATTGTACTGTTTTTCTTTATAATAATAATAATAATAATAATAATAATAATAATAATAATAATAATAATAATAATAATAATAATAGTAATAATAATAATAATAATAATAATAATAATAATAATAATAATAATAATAATAATAATAATAATAATAATAATAATAATAATAATAATAATAATAAAAATCATCATACTACTACTACTACTACTACTACTACTACTACTACTACTACTACTACTACTACTACTACAACTACTACTACTAATACTACTACTACTACTACTACTACTACTACTACTACTACTACTACTACTACTAATAATAATAATAATAATAATAATAATAATAATAATATTTATAAAATTAATCATATTAATAATAATAATAATAATAATAATAATAATAATAATAATAATAATAATAATAATAATAATAATAATAATAATAATAATATCATCAATAAAAATAAAAATAATAATAATAATAATAATAATAATAATAATAATAATAATAATAATAATAATAATAATAATAATAATAATAATAAAAATTATTATTATTATTATTATTATTATTATTATTATTATTATTATTATTATTATTATTATTATTATTATTATTATAGTTGTTGTAGTCGTTGTTGCTGATGTTGTTTTCATAATTTGCTCATTAAACGCTACAAATCTTTGTAAGTGAATTACAAGAATAAATTATAATACAAATTCTTTAAAATTTGATTTTAAACGACCACCAGCTCTTGGAAAAATCACGTTATTTTAACAGACAGTGAAAAAAAGCATAGGCTGCTTCATCGTTTAATTGTCGTTATGTTACAGGAATGAGAGAAAGACTAATTGACCTGCACAAACAGAAAACTAACTACCTGCACTCACAGAAAACTAACTGACCTGCACTCACAGAAAACTCTAGTTCACTTAACAATTTCTTTTCATTTATCACGCATTAAAAAAAGATTGTTCCAAAAATTCGGGCGGTGTTGTGAGGTTAGGGAATCCAACGTATTTCAGAATCTTTTCTTCCCGAGAATTTAAACACATTCTGTTGTATATCCGTTAATTTTATTTGAATTTAGTAGAGAAACATTACTAATTAATTCGTAATAGTAATCGGCTAAGGGATGTGTACATAGACAACATAGTAGTTAAATTTTATGAGTAATGTTCATACACACATGTTAGGACCCGACGTTCCCTTGGGTACTTCGTGTAATTTCAAGCTTAAGGCTTTCGTCCAGCCGGAATTTTTTCTTACTCGCTCACAGCCACGAGTTCCATCTATACCTGTTTATTTGTCGTTTTTGTTTTTTTTTGTTATTGCTTTTGTTTTAAATAATTCGTATGGCACGAAATAGAGCAAGTATGTCAAGCAATGGAGATTTTGATAGAGATGTAGCAAGTTAATTGATTAAAAATGGGGATTATTAATTTATCATGTAATTATACTCTTTAATCTATAAGAGGAAATCCATCACTAATGTAAAACGTATGAAAACAATAGTCTACTGCTGAAACCATAAACAATAAAAGTAATCATATGCCATGGGACAATCAGATTATGATAGTTCAACCACTGCTTTAAGCAAACACTTTGAAATCCATGTCATTTTTAATGTAGCATATCTCTAGATTCGTCATGTATCTTAATGCGTTAAATTATTATATTTAAAAGCGTATAGTCCTGACGTTATTACAATAACTACGGTTAACGATCTGAAATGTCTACGTTTATCTTTGCAGAAATATAAATCCTTGTTAAATTCTTTTTTTTTTGTTGAAGAAATGCATTATGGTAGTTTCATTACCGCTTCTACATATCAGGTAACGAAAGTCAAAAAAAAAAGTGAATGTGCAACAGTTTGAACAAGGAGCGCCACGATAAACTACTTAGGAGTGTGTGTGTGTGTGTGTGTGTGTGTGTGTGTGTGTGTGTGTGTGTGTGTGTGTGTGATTTTAACGTAGCTTTTATACTTTTTTCAGTCATATCGCTACGATTTCTGCAGCGTGGCACTTTATGGTGATGTCTTACAATGGGGCATCGTGAAGCAGACATTTAGCACGATATTCCACCTAGTCACATTATTCTGACACCAGTCTGACCAGTCTGAGAGAGAGAGAGAGAGAGAGAGAGAGAGAGAGAGAGAGAGAGAGAGAGAGAGAGAGAGAGAGAGAGAGAGAGAGAGAGAGCTGTTATTCTTAATGATGATTAGCTCTCTTAGTAAAAAGAAATTTGGTGTAAGTTTTGTTTTTTTTCATACTTTATATTGAGAACGTTCACTATTGCACTGATCTTCAGAACAGAGACAGAATAATCTATGTTTGAAATCGTAAATCAACACTTTTGGTATATCAAATTACTTTTTATATGAACACTTGAAAAGAATTAATTGTAATGCGTTGGCTTACACATAGAGATTATGATGCCAGGCATGATATAAACGACAAGCTCAGGATTGAAGAAAGAACTTCAATTTATAATGAGTAATTTCGTGGACCTTTCTATGAACAAGTCAAATACTCAGGAGGCCAGTTTCGTTGGAATGATGATTGTTTCCGTGAATGCCGTTAATTGCGTTGGAGTTGGATAGGTAGAGGCAAAAGTGACGATAATTTTATACATATTTCAACTTAGGTCACTAGCTTACTGTTTGTCATCGCTACAGTTTGATGTAAATATATGCTTAATTCTCAAACGCCACTATCATTTACCATATAATCGGATACTGGACGCCATGAGGCCGTACATATTTTGAGTACAATGCCAAATGTAGTGAATGATTCAATATGTCTTAACTGCACAAGATCTATTGCAAACAGATGCATTATACATCTACAAATATCACATTACAGTTTTGTTAACAATGTATTCATTACAAACAACGTGTTCTGAATGAACAGTATATTCAATGGATCAACAAAGAACCCACTCGAAAGGCCATTCATAATTTTTTTAATAAACTGTTCGGGGCTACCAGATTAAGAATGTGCGGTGAGTGGGACTACATTCATCCGATAACTTTTGAGCTAAATAGATTTGGGTTTGGAGAAAAAGTGACAAATGGTTCCATTATTCACTCAGATTTGTCTGTCTTACATAAATGATAACGCTTCGAATAATTCAACGAGAACGATAAATTATAAGCCATTTCTGTTCCTATTGACTTCAAATAAAGTAAATATAATCTCCATTTGTTCTGGTATGGGGCCCCGCCTGACCAAGAGGTCAAAAAAGTTTGTCTTTGATGTAGGAAGGAATCTTTGCTGACTTGGTAAATAATTCTCAAAACTAGCCTGCTAAGTGATCGAGGTAACACTAGTATAGGTTTGTCTAATGGCGCCGTACAATGGTTACACAATCTCAAAAGGACAGAGGCTGGCTGGTAGGTGTTGTTTAGGAAATGATATTGTTCTAAGCTAAATAAATAAGGTTAATGACCTTGTGTTGTTGGAAAGACGGTGGCTGATCACTGTCAGGATAAGTTAAAGGGAAACGATGAACATATGAGAAAATCTAGACTTTAGACCAGTATAAGAGTTTCCGTGGTAAGATCTAGACCGGATTGCATTCTTTACAATTCGGTGGCAGCGATGGATTATTTTTTATAGTAAAGTAGTTGAAAACCCTAGAAATCCTCATAAATGACTAAAAATGGCTTAGCCATAACAGTCTCTTCAACTATGGATATGCAAGATAGAATTGATAATGAAATTCTGCAACTGGAACGTGAAACAGACGAAAGTAAGCGAACATCGTAGGTGAACATCAATAGATGACATCTAGACCCAAGGAAAGAAATCAAGCTCCCCGAAGAAGATTAGTATTTTCGGAACAAAATAACTAAAACGACCACTTGTAGCGCCACAAACGTTCGACTTTACCTCACCACTGATGGGATAAAAAATTTTCTCAAGAGAAAGGGGTTTATCTATTAGTGAGTCTCAGTGGTCAGGCCCAACATCGTCTGGGATCTGGAACTCGAAATTATGACAGCCTCATGGATTCACTAGAGAGAATGTTCGCGCTAAAATAAAAAAAAACAAACGAAAATTTACTGAGTATAACTAAAAAGCCTCTTTATACGGGAACATGAAACACTCCCTAAATTGGGACAAGCGATTCGTCGACTCTATTTCCAAGTATATCCCAAGGCGCCAGAAGAATTACTCGAAACTCTACTGAAGGAGCAATTTATCGATTCTTTAAATGATAGCGAACTTAGGTTAAGAATAAAATCAAGCACGCTCTAAAATCTTCGATCACGCAATTCAGATTGGAGTAGAACTCCAAACCTTTAATTGGAGCCGAACTTCAGCGAAAGGATTTGGGAAGATATGCAAGAATTTAGACAATGTCTGATGCAGAGTTAAGTGATATCCAGGAACTTAAGAGAGAAGTTGCGGAACTCAAGAAATTACTAAAAGAATTGAAGGCAAATTCTGCGGGAAAAAAAACGGATTGAAGGGAAGACTTTGTTACAAGTTAGGAGAAGTAGGGCATTTTAAAAGAGAATGCCCAAAAGGTAAGCCCAAACTGTCAGAAAACTAGGGTGGTCCCACTCCAAGGGCTAGAGCTGGGAGCCTGATTCTAGTCTTAGGAATATAAGTGGTCAGGCAACAATGAAAGATGCTGGTATGTACCTTCTGGGATAAGTACACGGAATGGGTGTCAACTTCTTAATGTACATAGGTGCTACGGTTACCATGATATCAAAGGATATATATTAGCGGATGGCACCTGGGAAATCGACATAGATTACATGAGATTACTGGGAATGTTCTCTGTGCAGATGAGAAACCGTTAGAAGTAGTCAGAAAAGTAAAGTTTACCTTGTCGTTTGGAGGCAAACGTCACGAGCATTGCGTTATCGTTGCAACGATGGGTTTCACAGTAGAATAATTGTTTGGAATGGATTTTCTACAAAACGTGGGAAATAAAATTGATTTTGTTAATCACAGTTTGACTATTTGAGACACCATTTTATCATACGATGTGATTAAATCAAATTAGATGGTGTTCTCTAGAGTCGTGTTGTCAGAAACATTATCGATCCCTGCAAGGCACGAAATGAAAATTCTTTGTAAATTACAAACAGTATGTAATAGACATTTGTTGGGGGTCGATGGGATTATGAAACCAGAGGAACGACTTAATGAAAAGTAATAACTTCTGGTAGGGAAAGAACTTATTAGGACTGCATCATTCCTTTATGGTCATGAAAGTTACCGACAAAAAAACAAGTCGTCCAAGCTGGAACTATTATGGGTTTTTTAAGTATCGGTGGATGACGATGACGTTGATGACGTTTCTAGAGATTTATTGGCTCAAGTGGAAACAATCCACATGCCTGAACACCTGATAAAAGTTATCTCATGAAACGAAAAAGGGTAAAATCAGTCCAATGCAAGAAAGTTGATCAGCTTCTATGTACGGTATCGGGTTTATTTGCAATATCGAAAGATGCCCTAGGCATAACCTATCAAATACGTCACAATATAATTACAAGGGATTCAAGACCAGTAAAACTAATTTTACGTAGAATTATGATTCACTCAAGAGATGAAATTGAAGATCATATTGAGAGAATATTAACTCACGTCATTATAGAGCCATCGCAAAGCCCCTGTTCTTCGTCCATAGTGCTGATACGTAATAAAGATGGAATGACTCGTTTTTGTGTCGATCATTTTCGGTAGAATTTTCGACGAGGAGCTAAACCGCCTACAGAAAGTTTTCACTCGATTGCAATAGGCAGGCATAAAACTCAAACCCTCCAAGTGTCATTTGTTTGCACACGAAATTGCATTCTTAGGGCATGTCGTGTTCGAAGAGGGAATTAAACCGATACCCAAAAAATTGAGGCTGTGAAATCTTGGACTAAACCAACGAATGTGAAGGAGCTTCACAGCTTCCTATGGCTTTGTTTATAAACGACGTTTCGTCACTCATTAGTTCTTTACATGAACTGACAGAGTCAGAGATGGCGTTTAAATTGGCGGAGGGGTGAGGAGAAGCGTTTGAAATGCAAGAAGCTAAGTTAACAATCACATACCCTGACATAAGAAAACAATTAATTTTGGACACTGATGCTAATGAAAATGGCATTGGCGTAGTAATTTCCCAAGTTCACAAAGATCACGAAAAAATTGTGGCATATCGGAGTAGGTCATGACAAAATCAGAAAGATCCTATTGTTTTATATCGAAAAAAATACTTGCTATAGTGTATTTTGTCCAACATTTTAAGCCGTAGTTGTATGGGAAACAATTTCTCAAATGGGACTGATCACAGTGCATTATCTTGGCTCATAATGTTTAAAGATCCAGAAGGCCAACTGGCCAGATGGTTTGAGATGCTGACTTAGTGCGATTTCTAAATCCTACACCAACCAGGCTTGCGTCATAGATATGTAGATGCATTATCAAGAAAGCCCTGTTGAAAAGGTGGGAGACAAACAAAATGCTAAATCAATCAAAACGAAGTTGAAAACAAAAACGTATTACAAACAGTTTCTGTGAACTCCTTATGTTCCAAAAATCTTAACAACGGTAAGCATACATCAACAGATACGTTATAAAAGCTTTTGAAGTCTCAGCACGGCGATAATGTCCTGTATGTAGTTAGACAGTGGATGACTAGTGGCGTAGGACCATGCTGGAATGAAATATCAGGCTAAAACAATGAAGGTAAAAGCATATGGGCTCAATGGGACCAACTTGAGTTTCACAATAGACTGTTGTGTTATAGATATCAAACATCTAATGGTAAAGCGGGACGTCATCAAACAATTGTTCCATACGAACTCAGGAAAAGCGTATTGAAATTTTCTCATGATGGTAAAATTGGAGGACACCTATGGAATAAAAAAACCACTTAATAAAATCAATCAAAGATACTATTGGGTTAGACTACAACGCAATGTTAGTTACTTGTGTAGTACATGTGAAGTGTGTTAAAGAAAAGTCCCCAGGTAAGAAGAGAAGATCCCCGATGCAACTCGCTAAGTCAGAAAGTCCAATGGATGAAGAGCATTGGATGTTAAGGGACAATTGCCGGAAACTCTACTTGGAAATAAATATATTCTGGTAATTGGAGACTATTTTAGTAAATGGATAGAGACGTTTGCACTGCCTAATCCTGATGCCATTGCCGTAGCTATTGTACTTGTTCAAGAGATAATCTGCAGTGAAAGCCATTAAATTAAATGAGGAATTATCTAAAATATGCGGCTGGATATTCAATGTGTGACTATACAATTAGACGTCTTGAATTATACAATAGGAATTATGCTAAACAAGAACTTTATCGCAACTATTTTCCTTTTATAATATCTATTCATGTAAACACGTATTTGAATCTTTAAGAAATCTAAATACAATGCAGTTTTAGTGTGAGGACACACTTACTCGGAAGCTTGGGTAATTTGTAGCAAGGTATTTTTGTTGAGTTGGTAAATATTTCCCAAAACTAGCCTCTTAAGTGATAGAGGTCACACTAGGTCAGATTTTTCAAATGGAGCCGTAAAATGGATACACGATCTGATAAGGACAGACGCTGGCTGGTGTGTGTTCTTTAGTGAATTATATGATTCTAAGCTAAATAAGTAAGGTTAATGACCTTGTGTAATTGGAAAGACTGTAGCATATCACTGTCAGGATAAGTTAAAAGGAAACGAGAAACATCTGAATAAAATTAGACTTTAGGTCAGTATAAGGGTATCCGTGGTACGATCTAGAGCGGATGACAAGCTACATTGATAATTTTAACATGTCAACACCTCTCCATATTCATAATTTTAACATATCAACACCTATCTATATTTATAATTTTAACATATCAACACCAGTTTTGGTAGGGAAAACATGTTTTTTACTATGTTCTTATTCTTTGTCAACAAGCGTCTAATTTTGATTTGAAATAATTTCTCAAAGTTAAACTCGTAAAATCTTGGGAATACGTTTCAACTTTTTATTGTTTTTGAATATATAATTTCAAAATGAAATAGCGCACGAGAAGGATTTTCCTCGCTATCAAAGATAAAGATCTGAAAGGATAAAAACTAAGACATTCATTCGACTGAGTCAAATAACGGTGTTTGATTGATTGAATGCCACATAATGACCTCGTGGCAAATTAGAAGTGAGCTCAAGTCTTGGCTAGACCAATATGGATATGTACGAAAGCTTTCATGCAGCTTCTCGTGGATTGGTAGTTCTTTCAGTGGTTTTCCCGAGATTTTCAAACACCACTTCCAATGGCCACATTATATAGCCTATCAAGTGCTGAAAACGGCGTTAAGCCCCCAAAAGACAACAACCTTTATATTGGTAACTCGAACCTGGCAGAGAAGTACAGTATGCACCTAAAGTCCCGTATCAAACGAATGTTGCGGTGAAAAGGGAGCCGAAGAAATACATACTTTGCCTTCTGCTTTTATTGCTATTAATACTGCTACATTATTAAACTCCACTAGTACTCTTTTAGTCAATGCTGATTCCACTTCCTTGTATATGCTTGCAACGTCAACGACTGTCAGCGAGCACATTTTAGTGGGGGCAAAAACAAAATATTTGCCTGATGGACCGGGTTAGTAGAGTTAAGATTAAACCGTCCATATTGAATCGTTTTAGGTGGTGGCAGATAAATTTACGTTATTGAAAGTCAAGACAACCATTCTGCGACAAGATAAAGCTTGCAACTAGGGAGCTTGATAATAGTCGCTATGCCTTTCCAGTATCTTCCTAAACTATAATAAATATCGATTTCATTATTATAAGTATCGAATAATTCATTCCCCACCCCTAGATTGTCGCTTATCGCCGTTCTTAACACCACGTTGTTCAGTGACTTCTTTACAGTTTTACTTTATAAACTTTAGCGTGTGAATCAACTTGACATCAGAGGTATGTCGGTGAAACGGCTATTTATTGTTATAAGCTACGTCATGAACATGGCATGTTTGATCAATTGCATTCACTGGGATTCGCCGGTTTTTGTTCCGTTTTCATCATCATGTCTGATGTCAAAATTGGGTTCCAGGACAAAAGTATTTATATCCTGGAAGACGTTTTTCACTAGGATACTTAAGTTCCTGAAAATTTCCCAATTGCCGCCGCTAGAAGCTGTTGACATTTCGTGCATTGTTGAAAACAGAAACTTATAATTTTTTATTGCATTTTAATCACGCATCTGTAAGTGCCCGTCGAAGATTAATTGTCATTGCTGCTTTTAATCCAATTGGATAAGTGACCATCTTGAATGAAAAAGAAATAATATAAGATGAAAGCGACTGACGTTTCGGCGATAGAAGAGCAAGGGACAATCGAGTATCATCGATCATTAGAAGTTTTATCTGCGACATCATCCTCAGTATGTCTTCATTAAAACTTAGTTGTTGTTCAATCAGATAATGAGATTGCTCAAATGGAACAAACTGTATTTGCTATTGCCATCATCAAGGATTTCATTGAGGCTGCAAAGAATTCATTATCGCCCGATGAAGATATTGTTGAATTTATCTCCGACATTAATGATGTACCATCAGTTGATGATCTTGACGGTAGGATAAAATTTTGTAGTTTATGATGACGTCATGCTTGGCAAACAAACAAATCCAGCCAAAATATTTTCACGAAGCAGGCATACATTGTTATTTCCCTTTCGCAGCAATACACTCAAATCCACAAAGCGATCAAACATAACTGTAATGCTTTGGTAGTTTTGAACAGCGTCAATTTGCACACGTTGCGAAATATTCGTCTGACTTGGTACCCAGGCGACAAAGACGTGAATAAGTTCAAAGACTTCTTTGTATATGCTCAGAAAACCCAACATGGACTAATTGTAATTATTTTACATGAAGAAAACGGTATTGCGTTGATCTCGATAAAATCTTTGGTTGACCAACTTGTCAGCACATCAATGATAAATCAACTTATTGGATAACATACCCTGCTAACCCCATGGAAGGCTTTGACCAACGTTTCTAATAAAAGATCTCAACATTATTTAAGGCCTCGAATTAAGTAACCGACCATTAACACCACACAGAAATGATTGGTTCAACTGCCCCTGTCCCCAGCCTCTCTGCTGTCAGCCTGTATAGTAGAACTTATATCAAGCTAATGTTGCAGATATCAAGAAGCTACACATTGCTAGTATTATTATTTATACTGCAATTATTATTGCACACAACACCATAACTACCATCATAACTACTTCCACTGTCAACGCTAATAATAAGGCTGCCTCTAGGTTTAGCGTAGTATTTATGTCATACGGAAAAAAATAGATTCGGAGTTTGTAAATGCAAGGTGTCCCCCCAATAGCAGCTTAATTTGGCTTCTTGTTAAAGCGTGCTATAGGCACAAATGAAGCCACCTGGACATATTGTGCGAGAGGTTGAATACGGATATAAATATCATCTGAGTAAAACAGCTAAAAATATGAACATTGGTAGACCTCGATCATTTCTCCGTCAAAGTCAAAAAGATGAATCCAACATGTAAGATATTTAGTTTTACTAATTAGTGTTTTATTTTTAAGCTAGTTTTGACATTTTTAAAATTGTATTATTTGCTTCATGACAAAAATTCAACTGTATTAGGCTAATTATAGACAAGTTATTATTACCCTGAATTTTTTCATATGGGATGAAAATGTGAGAGGTCATCAGTTAAGAAAATCTCTTTAAAGTCAAACACACGTTGAATATCAGACGTTGCAAGTCAATAATTCACCGACAGGCACGAAAATGCGCACAGCTTGAATTAAATGGTGAATAAACAAGGCATCGCTAACAGCAGGTGAGATTAAGATGGAGATTTGATAATATACCTTTGACCAAGGAATTAGCACAAGAACAAAACCTTCATCACTTCCTGGTGCTAATCTTTCACTGGTCTGTTTTCTAACTCTATTTTTCAATGACACCATAAACTATTTTTAGTAACAAATGCATACGCTATTGAATTATCTTGTGCGAAAATGCCACATAACGTTGATATTTAGAGCTTTTTATTTAGTTTCTAAGAAGTATTTTACGTCATTTTCTCGAAAAAGGATGCGATATATTCTTCTTCAAGCAGCTTTATTGCATAACTCTGTTTTTTATACAATGTGTTCATGTGAAGACACGATTTAATTTTAAATTGGCTACATCTAGTATCAGATATATATATATATATATATATATATATATATATATATATATATATATACAGAGAGAGAGAGATCTTAGAATATTTGCATAACGCGCATCTAATGTGTAGATAGTTTGTGACACTTGTACTAATGTAACTTAAGTGTATATCAGTCGTGGAATGTATGTATGTATGTATGTATGTATGTATGTATGTATGTATGTATGTATGTATGTATGTATGTATGTATGTATGTATGTATGTATGTATGTATGTATGTATGTATGTATGTATGTATGTATGTATGTATGTATGTATGTATGTATGTATGTATGTATGTATGTATGTATGTATATATATATATATATATATATATATATATATATATATATATATATATATATATATATATAATGTTGATCCTAATCTACTTCTCATATCCTTATTTGAGAAAGAATTCCTCATCCATTAAGAGCAATCTCGGTCCATGGAGAGAGAGAGAGAGAGAGAGAGAGAGAGAGAGAGAGAGAGAGAGAGAGAGAGAGAGAGAGAGAGAGAGAGAGAGAGAGAGAGAGAGGGGGGGGGGGTAACGTATAATAATGTAGACACTGCTACTTTATTTTGGGAACGCTATGGCATGCGAGAGTACACGGATCTTCTGTAATAAGTACAAGAACTCTCGTCGATTTTGTAGCAAGAGGGAAAACTTTATTTATATATATGATATAGAAGTTTTATAATGCTTCATTTCAGAGGTACCCTTCATGATATCTTTACAGTGAAAGGTACGCAAAATGCATGTAATACTTTTATCTCAAAGTTACCATCTTCCAATAATAGTAGCTTTTCGCATTTTATAATATATTACAGATGATTAGGTCTGGACCAAAAGAAAGATTATAAAACAGTTGCGATTAATGCAACGATATTTAAAGGATATTTAAATTCTCAATTAAGACTAAACATGAAACCGGTAGCCAATTTAATAGTTTTACTAGAATAATTGTCATAAAACCTATGGCAATGCTCTTGCATTTTCGTATGGGGCATGCCGTACCATACTTTATTATGCAACTTTTAATCATGCTTGAATGTAATACTAGAAATTGCGACATTGACACTGTTGACAAAAAACATTAATAATACTTTGTTTATGTGCTTCTAACGCTGAAGGCCTTAAAGAAACTATATTCTTTTTTTTTTCAATCGTTTGTACATATTCTTGCAAACGTGACACCAAACCTTGGTTTTTTATACTAATTTAGCTTTGTAAAACCTCCGGCGGCCAATTCTGAAACTAAATCTAGTAAGACTATTTTCACGAAACAATATGATGTTGCAAACGTGTAGAATATAGTATAGTTGGTTTTATATGTTCAAAAAATGTGCGATAAATCAATGAAAAATCTCCAAAAGTAGCATGCAGAATGCAATTCCAATGCTCAGACTTGGAAAGAGAATACAATGGCAAAATTGCATACAAGTGAAACAACAGTAGCGCGAGTGAAAGAACTAATAGTTTAATACTCTAGGTATACCAGTCGTTGTAAACTATGTGGCAACTTGTTGCTTTCTGTATACTGCCTCGACAAGCTCAAACTAGATTCGTATCCGGACACTATTGTATTGCAAATAGCACATCATACCAGTGTCGTTAAATTACACACATCAAGTTTAATTTCAGTTAAATCACAGAGCATACATGGGGGATTTTATAAGTGCACCTGTATGAAGACTGTTTAAAACACAAGCAATTCATGTCGCCTAATCCACTGTAACCTTGAATTCGAGCAGAATCACTCTTAATTTGAACTTGGTTGCGTTGGAGAGGATATAACCCAGACGACAGGGTCACAATTGACAATGCACCTACATTGAATAAAAACCCTATTTGAGCAATACTGACATAATCATAATGAAGCCTCCCAATTATAATTGCTTATTTAGACATAGCTAGTTGCCAGAAATAAGAGATTTTAAGACTTATGTTCATTTCAATCTAGTATGAATTATTTTGTGTGTAGTGACCTACATGCGCAAAAAGTACAATAGTCCATTGATAAATAAAACTCCCAAAGCGTTCATTGTGTAAATTTAAAAGTGTTTCCACCTCTTGCAGGCTCAAGCATATGAATAGACCACATATTGAATCAAACATATTACTATCGCATGTATTATTAATAAATAAGTTATGGACCAGTAAAATTTTAGACAATATACAAAGGCACTGTGCTATAGAACTTTCAGTTATGGATCGCATGCAAATTTCAAACTTGTTTATTATAGCATGAATAATGAAAGGGTAGGATAAACTCACGAGTTTAAGGAGACATGATACAAATATTAAGTGAATTTAGCACTCAAACAACAACCTCATTATCATGTAATAATGTACATTTGTTTAAATGTATGGGTGGAATGAAATATGACGATCAATACTACTTGTTTTCAATCAAACAAATCATTGAAATATTCCTGTAGATGAACTGATTTCAAGCACAGATCCTGCAATGTCTTAGAAAAGATGATTTACACATTCCATTCCAGCATCATATCGTTGACATTAGAAGCATTGATCCAGGTATCGTGATGATTATTACATATAAGGTGCAGATTAGCTTAGATTTCAATCAGTGCTCTACAATTACAGTGACGATTTGGTAAGCTTTCCATGGTCAACCTACAACAATTTGACCAAATCAGTGATATTTTTGTGGAGAAAAATAGATTTACAAGAGCATATAGCGATCGAATATATGCAGTAGATACTCTAAAACAACAAGGTGAATGTCAAAATTTGAATCTTTCCTTTATAAAGATTCAATACATGCTGCAGGTGTCTGAAAACAATTCCATTCAGGCCGCGGGCCCCTTATGTACTTAACATAGGTCTAATTCTCTACTGACGCGTTTTTATATACATAGTTAAATCATCTCGAAATTAAAACTAAGCACAATGAAAACCAGCACAGAGGTGGCAGATAGTTAAATGTAGTTGATAAAATAAAAAAATAGAGATAACTGCCTTTAATATGTGTACGAATTTATAGTGTTTCCACTCTGCAGCAACATGTATTCGTAGCGGATGCAATTTGTTATGACGAAAGAAAATACAAAATTTTTTACACGTGCACGTAGAGTAGCACCTGCTTGAGAGAGCTAGTGTGGCACAGTCTTGTGGTCCTCTAACCGTACTTAAGCAAATTACATACAAGCTTAGATTCTAAATTGTAACCAGTTCAGAAACACATTCTGGCCATATTATGGCATTCTAGGTTTATGACCTAGCTGCTATCAATCAGCTCTCTACAAAGTGAACGCAGGGGACTGGGAACATAGCTCTGTAAATTTAGCCCCCTTTAATAATGGTTATAGGAATCTTCTCTCAATGAAAGAATCAAGTATGTAAAAAAAAAATATCCTCACTCAATGTAACAATCAGGTATGTCAACGAGATGAACATATCCTGTCTCAATGTGAAAAGGAAGTTTAGGAAAGACATGAATTTATCCTGTCTCAGTGTAACGATTAAGCATGTGAAGAACAGGAACTTGTCCTCTCTCAGTGTAACAATGAAATATATGGAGAGGAATTTGTCTTTCAATTTAACAATGAAATATGTGAAGGACAGATCGCTTTTATATGTCTATTTAAAAAAAAATGATGTTGTGGTTATAAAATGTTCTGCTTACTCGGATGGAATATTTTATTTTGATCTATTGTTTGTAAAACAATACAATCTATTTTACCAGTCCCGCCTTGTTTGGGACTATACTTATGCACAACAAATGAAATGTAGACAGTCTGTCAGAATGAACGAAATTATTCATTCTTCTATCTACATAATTTCCACTGAAATAAAAACTATGTGATACAAAGAATCTCAAATGGGTAACGATTAAATATTAAATTTATGAAACTCGTTGAATAATGTCCAACTTTTACGAGCCAAGGCTCGCAAAAGCTGGACATTATTCAACTTGTTTCATAAATTCAGTATTAAATCTTTGCCCATTTGAGATTCTCTATATATTAAATGATTAAATTGAACGATAGAAATTGACTCTCAGAAATGAGGACAGTTAGATAAAGTTATATAGTGTCACATGGTAATTTAGTAAGAACTGTACATTCAAACATTGTATTCATTTCCCATCATATCCCTGACGTCGTTTTATTTTCTTCAAACTCCCTTGTCAAAATGTGTAGCAAAGTAGCATGCAAATATTCTGAAGCAGATACAGTAATTGAAGAACACGGAATGTGACATAATCTGTGTTGTGTATATTTACATAAAAATGTAGTATGATGAGTTTTTGGTTATATACTCCATGTCAGAATAATCAATAATTACAATTATTGTAGGAATATTTGAATGTTAAAGAGTTTATAGCAGAACACTAAAATATTGATAATCATATAAACGGCGTAAGCAAATATATTTATACATTTTGAAATGTATCGTACAAAGGCAGCGACATACAAGGATCAGTATGACTGAGGGGAGGAAATGAATTATAACCGTGTTTAATCAATGTATAGTTATCTAACTACATTGTTTCAAGCAGTTAGGATATGACTCTTTCATACTTATACACTGTTATCACATTGAAGTCAGGACTAGTAATATTGATTTTGTTCTAGTCCCAATACTTATAATGCCAAGCGGTGTCCTTATCTTTCTTTACTAGGATGAGGTAAATACAGATTTATTAAGCACATAAAATGAAATCACAAATGAATGAAGCAAGATGATACCATCACTGTATTTCTTTTTTTCTGAGTAGTCACTCAGCTCCATTATCCTCTCGGTCTATTATCGTATTTGCAAAATATCGAAAGGAAGTAGTCATATTAAGTTAAGTCAGAATCTGATCTAACGGGATCCACTGCTGCATATCCGGGTTTATCTTTCCATTACATACAGATTAAGAACATGAGACATATATACATTTTGGTTTTCTTTTGATTTCGTTATACGTATCGATCGTGTTGTCCTCACATACACTTAGTTTTGAAGTTAATGTTGTACCTATTTTTTACTATTGTATTATTCATTGAGATTCGTTTTATTATTCCATATTCTTGTTAATGCCATATTGACAATGGCATTTGGTACAAAGGCACTTATGCATAAACAACATCATTCCTATTTTTACTTTAAAAGATGTATGTTTTATATGCATATATTTTAAACAATTTTAAAGCATTCAAGTTGATAAATTAGAAAACTTTAACTAATTGTAATACCATCAAATGCAACTAAAAGATCATTTAGAAAATAAAGTTGAAAAAATTCGTTGTAGAAGTACACCATGGGGAAGGGTAAAATCTATTTCGATTTATATCTAGAATATGCTGTAATATATGATTGATATGCTGCACTTTTTAGGTATGGTCTTTAACCTATCAAAGGCCTCTTATAGTCAGATCAATGATTCTACAATTTATTACTCAATAGATTTGCCAGGCGTTCAGCAAATATGAAAAACGATTTAAAGCAGTTTCCTAAAATATCCAGCCAAAACTTGAAAATCGGACCAGTTGCATTTTATTAATAGGCATAGGGAATCAGAGATGACCTTGACCTTAGCATCTATAGGTATTATTTTGTACATGTACAACGATATGTCAAACAAATGTAACGGAAGTACGACACAACTAACTTTTGGATATAGTAATTGCCAAATTTACATCAGTAAGCCTATCAAAGAATTTCCTAATGTTTTCTAAGTTCTCATTCCAGGAGTCGTTTTAGACCACTCGTCAACAGGCTACTCAGGTAGTTTCGATTTTCTCATGAGGAACACTTTATAACAAAAGAACAAACATGCAATTCTGGGCATCAATTTCGTTAAACGCCCTCGAAATAAGGAATATCTCATGATCGTTTTCCTGGTTGACGACAAGTGATTGTCGTTTATCACCCTGACTAGAATAAAGAGTATAAGTTGCTAAAAGAGGATCACTGAAATCAATAACTTTTGGTTTAACTAAATGAGGAGCAAAGGTGACCTCATCCAAAGCCTGACTGTTTTAGTCAACGGAATACATTTGTTATCAATATCATTCATAAGAGCTTGCTCTGCCATAACTCTAGTACTACGGAAGCTGGGTATAAATCAAGGATTTCTTTTTCAATAAGATCAAGTTTGTGATCCAGACCACAACCTTATCCTCAGCTAGGTCATTACCTAGTAATGAGTTAATGTTATGTGATAGAGGAATATCATCAATATTTAAGACGACGCTGTTCGTAAGATCACGTGTCCTGAGACGAAATCTTATGACAAATTTACGCAATGGAGAAGAACATTAAAAATGTCGCACTCCATTTTCCAAATATTAACATTCATTAGAAGAACAAGCTTAGAAAAAAGGCAATCTACCCGATAATGGAAGAACCTGGGCAGCTCCTCTGTCCCTTACAATTTTAATAGGTATATAATTAGTAGAATCACTTAAAAGTGATAGAGAACCATCTGACATGAATGGATCATAACTCTCCATATTAAATGCAGACTCCTGCTTATTTGACCAAGCACATGTATTGCCTTGAATACATCACTGTAACCATGACCTCTTAGACGTAAGAGCATTAGGAATAAGTCTGTTTTGATTATGTTGTTGTGTTTTAGTTTGAATCAATCAGAAAAAAAAAACGTTTAATTTATTCTTAAAAAGTGCACATCGGAAGAAACAAGAATTTCTGATCAATCTTAACACAAACGTTAATTCCTAAACGCGTCAGATTGAGATTCGAAAGTTATCTTTTTACCCTGAAATAGTCTTTTTTTAACCAGAAAACTTCTGAGTGGAAGACATACTGACAAAATTCATTTTATGACTTATGAAATACTTGTTAGCTGTACGAACAGTATTTTCTAAAGTTTTGTCCTCATACTCGAGGTAATTCTTAATGTCACGATAGACGCAAGTTTTGAATTTTACAACTAATATAAGTTGTCTGATGTTTTCGTAATCTTTACAAACTTTCTTGGCTAAAACCTACCTATCAAATAAATATTCTTATTATCTTGTAAGTTCGAGATGGGTTTGTGAAGTTTCTTTTTTGAGTTACTTATCTTTTGTCGATAAGCCCCAGGCATCAGCTCATAAACTTTGGAGATAGATTCCTTTACCAGATTATAGTCAAAACTTTGTTATACTGACAGGGAAGTTTAAATATAACCAGCATTGCCAAAATGTACACTTTCTAATAGTATAGTCCAGTGGTCTCTTGCCATTTGAAAATTTCATCAATTGTTCAAAATGTAGAAAATATTTATCTACTTTTTCTTTAAAAGCTGGTATTAATATAATATTCGAGTACCACCAAAGCTTGCGATTATGAACATCTTTTTCACTTCCCAGCTCTAATTGTGTTGTAATCTAATTATAAATTTTCTTCTTCTTCTTCTTCTTCTTCTTCTTCTTCTTCTTCTTCTTCTTCTTCTTCTTCTTCTTCTTCTTCTTCTTCTTCTTCTTCTTCTTCTTCTTCTTCTTCTTCTCTGTGCCTTAACAAACAGTTCTCATTTTTGTTCCCTCTTTCTCTGTGTGATGTTGTCTTTATTATTTCTGTAATTCCATTTTTCTCTCCTCATTATGCAGTTGCAATTCTTTTTCTTCTCTCTGAAGTTGAAACCTTCTTAATTCTGATTCCATATTATATTGTAGTTTAAATTATTTTACTTTTATACAGACGTACAAATCAATCTCTACGCACTTTTATCTAACAAATTATTGTGTATCAGATTTTCATTAAAGAAATATTCGCCTCCAAAAGACCACATTTTCCAGGCAAGTAGGAGTAATACATGCTTTTTCAAGGAGTCAAACTGTTCCTGTGTATTATTTTTTGAAATTAAGCGTTCCACTCTGGATAACATTGCAACCGATTGTTAGTTTAATTATAGATTTATACAATGTGAAATAATACATCAGACTTGCACAATTCCATTACAAAAGTGAATTTATGTTGGTTTTTTTACAGAAATTCTTTATTATGGGGAGCCTCCAAACTTATATTACACTTCTATGGTCTTACAACAAGCTGTAGAAAAGAGCGAGAAGCAACAAACTTGTAAATTTAAACAAGTGCTTTATTTCCATAGAAATATTTCAACGCTGGAGGTGTTATTGTGTCTTTGGTGGCCGTGTAAATGTGATTTGTCAACGGTCGTTTGGCGGATTACATTAATGCAATACAAGAATACAACCTTGTTTGAAATTTCACTATAAATGCAAGTCATATATTCAAGAATGTTGGTTTTGAGCACTTTCTTGAGAAGAATTGCTTGAATTAAATAATTCGAATACATAAGGTCCAGCCCAAATAATCTGCTAGACACAACAAAAATACAATTGATTCTGCTAAGGCTTTACAGCTCGAATAATTAATTTCAGAAAAACAGATTGTGTAGTTCTCTACCTGACCGCATGTGACAATTAGCATGTTCTAAAAATTTAAGACCTAATATAATGTTTCCTTTAGGAAGGCTCCAAATATTTACAAGATACAAACTTAGTTATAATTAGAAGTCTATTTCTAAACATTTTATATAAAAGTTGCTAAATAACAAGTATAGCTGCATTTATTTGAGAATTTCAAACATTTTAAATTCAGATTAAAATAAACATCTTTTTCTTCTAAAGTTTAATCAGTTATATAAGTCCTAAAGAAAATGATATTGAATTTGGTCTGGGATAAGTCCAAAATGCAGTTATTGATTGCATTTAACGAAAATGAAAAAAAAAAACAACAAAAAAACAAACTGACAAACAATGCAATTTAAATATCAAGAACACAAATTAATTATCAGCCAAATGTGTATATAATACTCTCGACGTGAAGTGTTTTGGTTCAGAAATACACAGCAACTTTAATATGTGCAAAATGTATTAATCAGGAGCACACGCACACACAGAATCACGCACATATGCTGCATTCTGGTCAGATATGTTTGCCTATTGTATTGTTCAGCAGTATTTGTGTATCTAATATAGCAACGGGATATTACCATGTCTGCATACTTCTTAACCTAATGTATAATATGCAAACTTGCATGATCTCTAATTGGTATTAATCTCACTTGACTGGACATGAAATCTCAGTCATTAACAGAAGAACGTTAGATCGTCCGCCTCGGATGCGGGAGGTCGTGGAATCGAATCAAGGCGGAGTCATACCAAAGACTTTAAAAATGGTACTAACAGCTGCCTCGCTTGGCGCTCAGAAATAAGAGGTTAGTGTTAGGACTGGTCGGCCCGGTGTCAGGATAATGTGACTGGGTAGGACATCATCCCACAATTCTGTGGCATGATGCCCCAGTGCTAGACGTCACTATTAACTGTCACACTGTAAACATCGTAGCGATATGACTGACAAATTGTTAAAGCAACGTTAAAAATCGAAATCACACACACGCCCCCCCCCCCTAATATAATTTCAATTACCCCGCCCACAAAAGCACATAATCAAATTCTTATCCGACAATGGATTGAAGTCATTAACGAACTGAATACTTCCAACATATATTTTCATTTAAGCTGGAAGAATCGTTTCAGTTCATCCCCATTACAATAGCTAGAATGGTACAAAGGAGGAGCGATTTGACCATTCAACAGAGGAATGCACGAGTCTCAACTATATCTAAGGTGATAATTAGGTCCATTTTAGGCAGATCTTATTTTTGGCACTTGTATACTATCCCTATTGATAAATGGATATTAACAAGTACTCACATAATGGTTACCGATAACAGACTTCCAAGAGAGAGAGAGAGAGAGAGAGAGAGAGAGAGAGAGAGAGAGAGAGAGAGAGAGAGAGAGAGAGAGAGAGAGAGAGAATATACTACGTCTACAAAGAAAGCGTACAGCACAGATATTTGTTCATTTTTTTTCATGGGAAGGATTTTTAAGTTTGGTAAATAATTGATTGCATTAGACCACATGATGTGACATTTAAAAAGTGGGTTTAAAATGCAAGCTATTTTAGACTGCATGATACATATTGCACTACAAATTGCATCATACTAATATATTCCCTCCCATCTAATACAGTTTGGTCATACACACTATTTTAAAGTACTTTTAACAATTAGTCTTGAAACTCTCAAGCAGGGAACGAAACATAGCTCAGCTCAGCTTTCACAAATTTGACTGAATTTAAAGTTGATTGCAGCTCAGCTTCAGCAAATTAAACAATTATTAGGAGAGATCTACACATCGTTTTCAAAGAGGACGCTAGAACGTTATGCAACAGTCAGGATATCATTCGACTTGCTTTTGGGATCCATGATTCAAGACCATGGATTTTTTTATTTGCTTTGATTGTACCGATTAGACATGTCCTCATTGGTTTTGCGACACATAGGCCTATACGATAAAGTAATACATTACAAAGGATCTAGCGTGCTCTGGACATCCTTGTCTGCCTCTAAACTAATAGTTTCCTCTAAAAATAGACTTCCGGCCAGATTTTATCTGGGGAAGGCTGTGGACTTTCCAGTGGAAGTCAGTTGTTAGTATCTATTTCCGACCGTCTATGTGGGCATTCCAGCACCCCTAACCATTCACGTGAAAAAAGTTAAAGAAGAAAACTACGGTTTGAGAAATTTCTGATCTTGCCAAGCGATATTTGCTGCACAGAATAGTAATGTTACTGAAATAGGTTGACTATGAATGCATTCATATAAAAAACTAAAAGGAAATTAACAAATACTGTCAAGGCATGATTAAACGCGAAAGAAATAGAGAAGTTATTTTCTGGATCCCAGAGAATGAGAAATGAAGGAATGAAATAATGATTGTATGTGGTGGGAATAGGGCAAGACGTTTCGTAAAATATCTCTGGGCCTATAACCTAATCTGTCTATGAATGATGGAAGGTTACATAATACCTCAGGTATTACAATTCTGTTTATTTTCAAATTTCTTGTTTACAAGTACGCGCGTGGCGTGTGCGTGTGTGTGTAAGTGAGTATGCGTGTGTGTATGTATGTGAGCGAGTGTATCTATGTAGACATCAGCATTAATGTCAACTTTTGGTTCCTATCCAGATCAATAGAAATATGTTGGTAAAGAAATGTACATATAACGACGTGTTCATTCTAACAGAGGAATCTCGGTTGACCAGTGGTTAGTGTGCCGAATTCACGACTACCAAAGTGCAGTTTCGAATACTTCCTAGACTATTCCGGCTTGGTTACCACCGCTTATTCATGATCAAAATATTTTAGTCTGAATGCCTTAGTTCTATGCTACATGTAATGTTTTTGTGTACCAATTAACTGAAATCGAGCACACGTCATTAAAGCGTACAATAATAACGTTTACATTTCTTTCATATCATGTATCTTATCTTGCTGATTGTTTGCAAATCCATGAATAAAAAAAAATGGGCTAAAACTGAAAGTCCCAATGAAACGTAAAAGCTGTTCATCTAAGTTCTATTTTTTACATATGGCATCAGCAACATGAACGAGAATGGCGAAGCAAGTCCGTGCTCAGAACGAAGTCAGGAAATTATATACAATATTTTGTTTTAGTTTCACTTTCAGTTGAAGATAGCACATATATGTCAGCGGTTGAACACGTATCAGCATGAATTGATTATATCAGACATGAACTATTAAAATTATTTCACTAACCATAGTTCTTATCTTCAAGTACTTGATTTTATCTGATTTAGAGACAAATCGACCAGAATAAATTCCTTTGATTTGACTGATGTGTTCATGAAACTAATGCGCAAATATAATACTTTATAATGAAGTTCGTTCAGATAACTTAGGTTACCTCTTAGTTTCTTTGTTTGGATTATGATAATGTTAGCTTCAAATACCTGTTACGCCATGCATCTTTCTTTCCAGTGGCATATTTTAACCTGTTTGTATAACATTCACATATAAATATATAAAAAAATGTTCTGAAACATTATATTGGCACGTCTTGTCCCATTTGGGTTTTAAGTTGTGTTTATGCTTAATCTTGCATGTATATACCTTACTGTGTTAATATAGATCTAGTCTATTTGTGCATCTCTGATTGATCTATCTATCTATCTATCTATCTATCTATCTATCTATCTATCTATCTATCTATCTATCTATCTATCTATCTATCTATCTATCTATCTATCTATCTATCTATCTCATATATATATATATATATATATATATATATATATATATATATATATATATATATATATATATATATATATATATATATATATATATATATATATATTCTCTATTGAATGTGTATGAGATTTTATACAATTTGATCAAACTGGTTTATACCTATAGGATAAATCATGTACATACCATTCAGTATACGTAGAAAATTGATTACTAGTACGCAGTTTGTCTGTTAGTGCAATTTATCTTCCAAAGTGATGCATATCGCTCAATAACAGATTAAATATAGACATTTTAACCTATAAATGTTGTATGTTTGATGAAAACAAACAAGAAAAGAAAATGGCTAATATGCACTAATATTCAAACGTGTTTACCTTAAGAACTTTCCTTTGCTTGAATTCTGCATGATTTTTTTTTGTTTTATACCAGATGAAGACCTGCGTGATACCTTTTGGCATATATGAAGACGTGGTACAAGTCTATATCATTTTAGATATATTATATTGGTGTATAACTAACATATTTTCCTCAAGTATATAAAAATAACATGTTTAAAAATTATGCTCCTTTTTTACACCATAATATTATATGCATTTATTATTTTTTTTATTAAATGCTACGTTCAAAATCTAAATCACACACACACACACACAAACACACACACACACACAAACAGTTTTCCCTATGTAAGATCGTTTATTAACCTGTATTATCAGTCTAATAATAGTAACCACGCACTTTTTCTGGTGCAATTGGTACTCGCCCTTAAAGTTCAATCACAACTCACCTCTGTCCACTTGCGCTCGAGTGTCATGCTAAACGATGTGGGTATAAGAGAAAGCCGAAAGCTTTCCTGAGTTACTTGCGGATTTTCCTCTAGAAAATACACTACAGTCGCATTGTATAGACTCCATCAGGTGCTGATTGTGCGTGAAATTCTCAAGCACATACTGTCTTCAATCATGATAAACAAAATGATGCAAGGGACGTCACTCGTACAAAACAGGTAAAGTTAATTATGGCAAATGCCGTTCATTTCCCTTGGACAAGGTATGTGAGGGATTTACTTCGAATAATTGGGTCTGTTGAAGCTGTTGTCAACTCAAACGTGCTGACTTTGTTTCAGAGGCGCTAAGTCTCTTTAAAGTTCGACTAAATTGTTGGTAATGGAACTTTTTCCTCTACTGCAAGATAAATATGAAAGTAAAAAGTATGTTTTATACTAATGAACGTTGTTGTGGCTGTTTGGGGTTTAACGCCATTTAAGACATGGCTGCCAGTATAACAGGAGGACGAAGAACCCTGGAAATATCCGTAAAAACCAACCGACCGAAAGGAAGTTAATGACAAGCTTTATTGCGTACCTACTTTGACCCTACAAAGACTCAAACCCACACTGACAGAAGTGATGTCTGTGTGATTGGTACAGGCAAGCGACTTGGGACTTAACCACTCTGGACCTTAGTTATAATCAGTATCTGCTTGATAAATGGAAGAAACGAACAAAATAACTATTCTACGTTTTGTGCCACTACCTGCGCATGCAATGTAATTAAACCTGGTAGACTTCGCATGTAAGGAAAATATTTACATGATGTGATAAAAAAATAATACAGTATTTTAAGAAAAGAATATTTGTCCGCTAAAAAACATCAGTTGATTTTTTAAATTTAAGATAGCCTGAACTATACAAAAATGTATGCCTCAATGCATTATAATTATTTAAAAAAGCTTTTGGAATTATTCCTAATGTTTAATACGCAAAATATCTAATAATCTAATATACTCTCAAAACAAAACGCAATATACACTGCCTGTAGATTCATATTACCTCTTTTAGAACGAACATCAAGACATAATTCACTGAAAAACAAGTAGTCATTAAACGTGCGATTGCCACAAATAATTTTTGTCAGCTTAGCCGAATGTCACATAATGACGAGATATTGATGTCACACTTGCGTGTTGTCTTTTACTTTAGATATTTATGATTTCGTAGCACTTGGTAGTTTTACTTTAGCCAATAGAAGGAGTTGCTGTCAAACACTACGAAATAACATCCTAACATCTAATACGCGTACCTGTTCCTATCTCAAGTTGATAAATAATTATACGTGAAATTACCTTGATAATTACATTAAAAAAAACTAGGGAATTTCCCTTTTAGAACCTGTTCTGTACTTTCCTAAATTGTCATTTATATTGTCATTTTGACAAGTGTACTTAATGATTGGCTAGTTTGAGAATATCGTCTCAACAAGCAAATTATCAATAAACTCTCAAAGCAAGAAATGTAGAAGCAATACAGAGAAAATATACCCTATGTTTCCTACAGCATGGAAAACTATGGGTACATAATAACAATGCAATGTTCATTATTGCAGTAATCATTAAGATGGGGCACAAGACAGGATACTTTTCACACATACTGTGGCTGTTCCTGGTGATTGCAAGTAAGCTATGTCCCTGTTTCTGAAGTTTTCGTTCTCTTCTTTCTCTGCTGTTACCTCTCACATCAATGACTGATGGATTAACACATGCAAAGATTATAAAAGCAACATACTTAACTAAATGTAAAGATATTACAATTGTCTTATGTCATAGTACCCATTATTCAGGAATAAGCATGTAGCAAGCTGTTTTATATATAATATATATATATATATATATATATATATATATATATATATATATATATATATATATATATATATATATATATATATATATATATATATATATATATATATATATATATATATAATATTGCATGACATATAAAATATGCAATGTTTTATGTCGAACGAAATCAACTTTCAGGAAACCCAGTGTTAACTTTTATCCTTAACTGTTGGGAATGGTTTGATTAAAGAGAACCTAATACAAGTTAATAATATTTCTAACAGACAGCATATATGATCGTTATGTATGTATGTATGTATGTATGTATGTATGTATGTATGTATGTATGTATGTATGTATGTATGTATGTATGTATGTATGTATGTATGTATGTATGTATGTATGTATGTATTTGTGTATGTATATGTGTGTGCGTGTGTATGTATGTCTCCGATTACAGTGCAGCCATACTTCATCCGTAGTTTATTTTTTTCTTCTTCGCCATCTTGATTCTTGCTTTTTTATTAATTCCTAATTTTCGTAGGACCGATAAATTGAACACGACACCTCTTTTATAAGTCTGAAATAATATTTGTTGTCAAAAGAGGACTAGAAGTCTTTTATTCCAAACTACTTTTCAGTTATGAGAATCATCATTATGTAGGTACCTTTTATGCTATTCTATTATCACAAGAATTGCAATTATGTAAGGAACATAATAATAAATTTAACGCATGCACTAGTAATTTAGAATAAGTAACACAATGCAAGGTATCTGAACTTAATGAAAGTGACATAGTGCAAGGCCTGGATGTAGATCCCACAAGAAAATTAATTATTTTATTTTGATATATTAGTAAATGTTGAAGAATATAGGCGATTTTTTCGATCCAGATAATATTTTCGGTTTATGCATGAAGAAATAGTTTTGAAGTTGAGAACAATTGATGGATTTTGAAGTATGGTTATATTGCATGCAAATATTTTGTTAATTCTTGTGTAAATAAAGAAAATCAACTCAATTAAAATTAAACACAACACCAACTCATTAACTATCCTGTCCCAATGGATTGCTTGGACTTTTAAAATGAATATATCTTAATATTACAAAACATTATTTACGTTGAACTAGAAATCAACATAAATTGGATTGCGTTTGATAATTTCATAATATTCTCTGCGACTGGTGCCTTAATGTAAGCATAAACAACCAAATTTAGATTAAAAAATTAAACACACACACTTATTTATCAGAACGGATAAATTCTGTGATATAGTTTAGTACTCTAAATGTTAAATGGATTATTATGAATACATAATAATGGTTAAAAATTCAAAACGCATCTAAAATCATATTATCTTTCAAACTCAGTTTCATGGAAATAAAATATTATTGCAAAAGAATATTGTTGCCAGAATTTTTGACATCAAATTAGAAACACACACACACAGATATATATAGATATATATATATATATATATATATATATATATATATATATATATATATATATATATATATATATATATATATATATATATATATATATATATATATATATATATATGAAATAGTGCTCCTAATTAACACAGTATGTGTGATTTTAACTCAGACTGAGTAAATGTGAGTAAAGGTATTTACCGATATTGTTCTAAAATTAAGTGCATAGCCTGAAATGCAATGGCTGCAAGCAATCTGTTTTCACTTCTTCAGAACGTGAGGCATATGCATGAACGTTTTCAGGTCTGGAGATCTTTTCTCTTGTTTTCGAATGGGTTTACCTAACTTGTTTGTATGATAAGGAAGTGTAATTCTACCCAAAATATTTCCAAGTGTTGATGTTTCTCAAGACGATAGCTATAGAGTCAGAATTATTGACACATATGATAGGTTTGTAGCATACTTTGACTAAGAATCTGGTAAATGGGATTCTCAGACTCTATCACAATTCACCGCTTTCAATAACAGAACAGGGAAGCATGAGTACAACGAATGAAGTGCCGACAATCAGCGGCACATCAAACACGGTGTCTTCTACTCAATCCACAGAGATACCAACAACAACAACGACCGTAATAAGCAATACATCTACAACACAAGCTCCGTCGAGTAGTAGCACTACCGTGACAAGCTCTAGCTCAACAAGTCCGATTCCCCAAT